>SMSR01015591.1:44242-69905 GCA_019453355.1 Ceratina japonica | reverse complement strand
GGGGAGAGGAAAAAGCTGTGAAATCCCCAGTAGATTTGAACTTTAGACCGTGAAACAGTCTGGCGACGAGCTGCTTTTACGACTTTCTGTATGACCAATATCATCAGCTTCTGAGCTGTTATCGTTTTGCACGAGAATACATGGACGACGTTTAGGTGTAAATAGAAACGTGATGTCGTATTATCGCCGTCTGACGGATGCAATAGATACCGTAGGGTAATTGCGTAAAGTTAATTAATCAAGATCCTTTGTACAGTTTCGCTGCAGATTTCGTAAGCACGATAAGAGCTCTCCATTGTTTCATTGTTGTTTTCGTTCTACAGGGTGCATTCCCGTGTGCATGCATCAACGTCACGTGTCAATCTTCCAAATTAAATCGATCTTTATCTAGCGTGATTTCGCGTTAGATATTCCATCGTATATCGATTCTCGCTCGAATTTCAGTGATTTATTTCTCAGACAATAAATGGAAATTATGTGCGTTACGTACCCTTCGTTTGCTTCGTATACTTTCCAACTGCCCTGCAGTATTTTCGCCAATGCTTTGCGAACCCCATAGCTCCAGCCCGATTCTGGCGTATGTATACGTCATCGAGCAAATCGGCAAAAAGTATGTCAGTATCGTAAAGATGACATTGTACCTGAGAACAGAGAGTATCAAGTTTTATAACATGACAGTCGTAAAACATAAATAAAATTGATGTTTCTTAAAAGTAATACATATTAGTTAGCGTCCGCGGGAGGATAATTTATAATAAATCATAATTTGTCAATGTTGCTACAAACAGACATTATGTATTTAAAAAAAAGTGGAGGAAAACAGATGGAGTGACTAATGAATGTTAAAGGGTTTGTGTAAACGACAGCTTGTTAAAACAACTACGCGAGAGAGGATGTAAATTGAGATGAAAAATACCCCGCAGTTCCGTCAAAGCGGAGGAACAGGTAACATGATAAGTATTCCACTTGATGCACCGCTAAATGCGTGTCTCTCATTACTCCGTTCGTTAACTGTAACACCGTAATTGTAAAACGAAGCTTTCACATCGGAATGGAATCCTAAAACGACTGTTGTCCCATGTCAAAACGCGCGACCCACGCGAGACTCCGATATTTAATTTTGATCGCAAGCAGAGTTAATTTGATTCAGCGTCAAACATTTCAATTACAGTTAATTAACATTTTTTAATCAATTCCATTTGTATTAAGTATTTCGTTATTAAATTGGGAAACGAAATTGTATTTGATGGATTTATCTGACCAATGAACATGACATTTTGGATACGGAAATATTTTATTCCGAAGCTTAGGGAAATCTGGATGGAAATTCGCGGACGCGGGGAAAATCGTGTCGCTAACAATAAATCGAATGCACGGCCTACATATACACGTAATATTTGCGGCTTTAACGCGTGACCGATTTTATGAAGCAAGTAATGGTTTTCTGCACGAACGCGTATAATGCAGATAAAAGATTTCGGTTTCGATGAGCTCTGAGTGAGTCCAAGGCGAGGGAACAGGCTCGTGCGTTGCGTCCCATCGGATCGATACGAGTCTAAAGTACAGTTTTATCAGTTCCGGTCGGTAATTAAAAGTAACACTGATGAGACTTCATACAGTGTTTGTTCGAGGCCATTACATCGGCGAAATTGCAAACTGTTTCCTTGCCTTTGAACGCCAGCCTACGATACGCTCTCCAAAGCTCTTTTCCGTTTATTCTGCAACTGCTGAATTGCTCCCGATCATAATTATTTCATAAGCGTAGGTACGCACAGTTCCGTTGGCGTACTTTTATTAATAATAGAAAGGAAATGCAATTAATTGAATTTTCTATCATTTATCAGTTTTATCGAACAGGAGTTATTATGAAAATTAATGTGCTGAACGTTGCGTGTTTTATGGATGAAAAACGATGGCGTGCAAATGTACTTAATCGTACAATCATCATATGTTAAAACGTTTGAAATGATAAAGCATTTCATGGCGCTGATAATCGGATGCGTTGCGAAGGGAGAAAAGTTTATCTCGCGTTCTCTATATCTGTACAAACATTTCAGTTGTGTCACGGTTGGTCTCATCCGTGTTTGCATAAGATGATTGTAGTAACTAGCTCTCGTTTTTAGTGTCATGAAAATCCCATCTACCGCCGCCGCAATATGTCGGTGACAGACCCAGGGGTGGTACGCGTTTTATAGTAGACCTACTGACCGACAGACTCGTTCGTTTATGCGTCGTAAACCGGTCGTTGGATAATATCGGTGACCGGCGATGAAATGCATCCGTATCCTCGTTACGCTCCTTCGGGAAACCGCGTTATCGTCTGATCTTTTTCAGCCGTTTCACCGCAGTTATGCACTCGACATTTGCAAACCGATTTCGTTATTGTATTTACCTCTCCTATCGACGTTTCTTTCCGATTTCTCTCTCCTTTCATTGGCCGTTCGCATGTTTATTTCATTAAAAACGATTTAGTTTATGGGCAATAGTCAATGGTTATTGAATCGCGGTGATCCTTTCTAAATTATTCTATAGAACTGCAACGGGGGAACGGTTTGGTAATTCAATAAAAAGCTAATCCATTCGTATTTCCCGACAACACGATATCGCCGGTGCACAGTCAGTGCTCTGGTCCCCTTGGGAGAAATTTATTGAACTTTACTGCTGTAAATGCTGCTGCGGGAATAATATTTTCAATTACGACGTTAAGTGTTTCGCTTGAACAAAGGGATTATAAAAGCGATTCGCGAAGCAGTTCCGTCGGTTCTTACGCGAACTGCTTCAGTCGGAATTAATCGTCTTGTAAAACGCGGATGCAAATTACTTAATCAGCTTACAGGTATTCGCCGTAATTGAGACCCTCGTCGTCACTGTTAGGGAAGTCCCCGTAGCAGATCACACGCACTTCGCCATTCGCGAAATTCTGCGTATATGTCGTGTAGAAGAGTAACATCGGCAGCGAGAGGATTGCGCCCATGATCCAAATCACGATGGCTATGCAAATTGTCACCCGTTTGCCCATGTGAGGCCTCAAGGGATTCATGATCGCCATGTACCTGTAACAAGACATACGAACAATTAAGAACCAGGTATTATATGTATAATATATATATTATATGTATTATAGATACCAGGGAAATTTTCAAGAAAATTCGACTTTCGAATAATTTAGAATAGAATTGAACTGGATTATAACTGGTATCTCAAAGAAACTGGAACGCAATTTGGGAAGAGATAAGAATCCATGAAACTCAGCGGAAAGTAAGGATAATAGAGGAAATTACGTATCCACAAAGAGAAAGAGGGCTAGATTACCTCAGATACGTCCCCCAAAGCTGATAATATAATTTTACGCAGCCAGCTCTCGTTCTGGACTTTGACATACTTTGCCCACACGAACCAGATACATTCTCCCCTGACGTATGTATCGGATAGAACGATCTTGTTCTCCTTACGAAATACGTAAAATACTTCTCTATAATATTCGATGTAATATAAAATTCGTGGCGTTTTTATGGAACTCCCGGTTTTATTGAAATTCTTCACGCATCACAATTTTAAGCTGGCGTTACGAAGATGAAATTTCACGCGGGAGTTATAATTAACTATAAATTTGCCAGCATCGCGCAGTATCTGAGGCGATAAATCAGTTTCAAGCTTGTCAGCCCCTTTCTTGAATAAGAGCGCTTACAGAATTATTTACGCGGCCTCGGCGAGAAAGAATTCATTGGGAAAAAAATTGTTAAGCGCTATCTCTCGAGAGATAGACGACTTGATTGATCAGAGGCACGTTAGTGAAAATTGTTAGAAGAAGATGCGTTCTTCCTGAGAAGTTTCAAGTGTGTTGTCTCTGATGGTAATGGGATTCGGGTCAGGACGGCGTGAAATAGAGTGTCCCACCAATAACACGGAGATCGTAGCTGGGAAATCTATTTCTTAATATCTAGGCGATCATTCCATTTTGTCGAAGCATGGAAGAACGAACTGGCTAGTATATTTTCTTTTTACACGAACCACTTAAGTTCGATCCAATATTTGATCAAGTTCAATGCAGTCTTTGAATCTGGTCCAATCGCGTTGTTATATTGACTGTCCTGATGGTTATTAAATATTATTTGACACACAAAATTCCGTGTACGTCGAAAATGGATAAAAGTTCGAAATTCGACCATTAATTATTTAATGTATAATTAATGATACGGAAATTAACAACATAAAGAGTTTAAAGAGTTGATGTGAAACTAGACTGTTAAATCGCAAATGTATGGTTCCAAACGAGAGCAAATCGAGATCAAACAATACTTATGCCGTTCTCGGTATGTAGGTCAGCGTAGATGGTTTATCACGAAAAGGTTTACGTCAGTCGAATGTCAAATCCATTGTGAATAGAAGTCTTTCAAATGCACACGGATGAATATACTTTTTACCTTTAAACAATAAACGCGAAATTTTAAACGTCAAATCGTGGCCGTTTTTTTATACGCGTGGAGGGTAGAAAAATTGGCATGGGTTTCGCGGCATCTACACGTCGCATTACTAAAATTGGCTGTCAAACGGAATAATTAAACACCTGCTGTTTAGGGCCTGTTGGATCCGTTATGGATGCGATGCCACATAGCATATACAATTTACCTTCAGTTGCAATTATCCTGAAATCTCTGAATGCTGCACTCCCCGTATTGTATAGATCTTCAGTGCTATTAGAACGGAATTATAGGTATTGATCTGTGCCTCGTGTTAGATGCATGTTAATGCGGCGATTGCGTGAGCAATTTGAGTGACATCGATAAAAAATAACTTTATAATCCGAAGCACAGGAACTCGCAGTACTAGATGATCTAATTTCATTCCGCATGAATATTTTTATTCCACTTAACGCGTTTATTAAGCCTCCGCGTAAAACTGCAATTGTTAAATGAATCCTCCTACTCGCAGTCACTACATTATACATTTCTTGCCACTTTAAAAAAATCACTGGAATCTGAATTCCTTTTGCTTCGTCCAAGAGGCCAATCTCTCGGAGAGCTTTTACTCCTTTACTTGGCGATGTATATAATCGTGGGATACAGTTCAGGGAATATATATAGATAATTTTCCACTTGGAAACTTTTTATGTTCTCGTTAAAAGGGCTCGGATATTGTTAAAAGCTTTCCGAAAAATGAAAACCTTAGAAATTATTCATAAAAAACGAATACTATTATTTTCACAGAAGAGACGAGTTTATTTAAGGCTACGGGAATTAGAAACGATGTATCACAAGTTTATTTTTGGATCCGTAAGAATTTCGTTAGTTTCGTAGACTGGCTTTTCTATTCGACGCTACTGTTTCAACTTCAACTTCATTAGCGAGCATGGTAACGCATCCTGTTAACATATGAAAGTTTCAAGAACGACAGCCTGCTTCGCGCAACTAGACGGCTCGTGTGGACGGTATCTTGACCTGAAATTTCTGCAAACTGCCTGATGTCTTCTAAACGTAATCGTGCGAGAAACTGCATAGGTGTACGTATCGCCACTTACGAACTNTAACGCGTTTATTAAGCCTCCGCGTAAAACTGCAATTGTTAAATGAATCCTCCTACTCGCAGTCACTACATTATACATTTCTTGCCACTTTAAAAAAATCACTGGAATCTGAATTCCTTTTGCTTCGTCCAAGAGGCCAATCTCTCGGAGAGCTTTTACTCCTTTACTTGGCGATGTATATAATCGTGGGATACAGTTCAGGGAATATATATAGATAATTTTCCACTTGGAAACTTTTTATGTTCTCGTTAAAAGGGCTCGGATATTGTTAAAAGCTTTCCGAAAAATGAAAACCTTAGAAATTATTCATAAAAAACGAATACTATTATTTTCACAGAAGAGACGAGTTTATTTAAGGCTACGGGAATTAGAAACGATGTATCACAAGTTTATTTTTGGATCCGTAAGAATTTCGTTAGTTTCGTAGACTGGCTTTTCTATTCGACGCTACTGTTTCAACTTCAACTTCATTAGCGAGCATGGTAACGCATCCTGTTAACATATGAAAGTTTCAAGAACGACAGCCTGCTTCGCGCAACTAGACGGCTCGTGTGGACGGTATCTTGACCTGAAATTTCTGCAAACTGCCTGATGTCTTCTAAACGTAATCGTGCGAGAAACTGCATAGGTGTACGTATCGCCACTTACGAACTCGGCGCATTCCTCGTCCCAGAAACTAAGGAGTCGATCAATTCTGCCCGGCCGAATGTTTCTCGAACCACTCTCACCCCCCGCGCGTTTTCTCTTCGCGTTTTATTTTGACTTTAATTCCGCGATAATTGGACCGTTAACATTTTACCGCTTCACTTATTCGATATTCAGGACCTCCTACAAAGGCTCCTCGCCGTAACGTGCCCCCCGTCGTACGAGATTAAAATTATCATTTCATTGCATTTGCCTCACAATAACGTTCTCATTATTATCTTGTCAGTATTTTAATAGCCCATCTCAAAGCTGTACTGCCAGGCGCGTAATTTACTCATCATAAAATCTCATAATTAGACTGCGCGTTTTTATGCACAATAAGTACTACTGCAAAATTTGTTTCAACATTAATTCAGCTTTTGATAGCTGAGTAATTTTACACAGTGTTTATCATTTCTGTACACCCACTCCTAATAGAAAATACTTTTATTATAAACAATATTCATTAAAATCTTTATGTACATATTTCATACTGCGTATACATGAGAAAAAAACTAGATTAGGTCTGGGAATAAATAATATTGGAAACAGGATTGTCTCATGAGTTACAGCGATTGCTTAAAGCAAGAATGGGTGATTTAGAAAAGTGAGTTATTGCCAACTGACCCCAGAGACTGCGTCCTATCCAGAAGCTGATTGTTGCGTCAGGGAAAAAGCAATCAATGCGCGAAACAGTGGTTGTTCGAATCCCCCGAGCCTTTTGTTCAACAGTAATTCTCGTTACTTATTGTCCCGTCGTTTTGTGGAAATATGTTGCCGACCGTTCTTGCCCGATATTGATTTGATATAACGAGTCATAACATCCCAAGGATGTAATTTCGAGTGGCTCGGATTAATGTTCGGTGCTTCAATATCTTTGCATAATAGCAGTTGCGACGCATGCTAATCAAAGAGGTCGCCCTTATTTCCCGGCGCTGTGCATGTGTCGGCGACGAAATTTGAATAATGAAGCGGTCGCGGGACGCGGAGATAAAATTGCGGCTACTTTATTCGATACATTTGAAAAACGCAAACGGGAGAACGAAATGTGATTTCGTAAAAATATTTAGAGATATTGAAATACAAAAGCGGAAACGTGATTTTCATCGTCGGATATATTGAAGAATGTTTGTCAGTTCGTTTCTCCTATTATTCTCTGTTCAGTTTCGGAATGTATTGCCACAATCGATTAAGCTGTAAGCATCAACAGCGGAATTGGAATTTTAATCAGTTCTCCAATTCTTCGGAAATAGCACCATAGGCATTTTGATTAAAAATCGCATTGTGGTTTATGTTCATATTTGAATTTCGATTCCGCTCGGCTTTTGCATTTCAACAATTCACTTCGCATCGTCAGCAGCACGAATTAAATTGATAGGGAAAGGCATTAAAAAACCGTTCAAATATTTCAGGCGGACGTTGCACGGAATACGTGTATTAATAAATATTATTTTCGCTTCTTGGTTTTCTTGAAATTTCAAGAATAACTGGGAAGTCATTTCTTACACGCGCGCAGAGAACTTTTGCTACAGTCAGGGCGTAAAGTGTTCCCGCCGCACACGAGGCATTAAATTATATTTTCCGCGCCATCAGTTTGCAACGTATCCTTCTCACGTTTACGCGGCGAGCCTGTGCTTTTGAGCAAACAACTCAGTGATCTACGAAACTCTGGGAACCTCATCTCCCGGTGTATCCAACCTGGTCCATGCTTCTTTTTAAATGTGTACACGTTTACTCCAGATTAATGAAGCACACAATTTTTCTTCTCAAAGCTTCCATTTGAATTTAAAAGAAGATCAGACGATATCCGCAATAAGCGTCTGCGAAATCGATTTCTAAAACGAATTTCAATTTCGATTCCCTCGGACAATGGAGTGTGGAAAATCGAATTCCAAATTTATACCTGGGGCTGTATGGCCGTTCCTGGAAATACAAGTTCTTCGCTATAGACGTTCGCATTACCAAGGATAGACGATCGTCCTCAATTGGTAATTTACAGCTACATCGTAATAACAGATTAACATTAATCCGAACCCGCGACGGTCGAGATTTATCTTGATTCGATTCTCACCTCTTTACTGACGATTAGTCCCTTCTCTAAATCTCCGTCGTTGTTAAGGATCGAATCTAATTAACCCACCTCTATTGGCCAATTTCCGTGGGAACGTAATCTCGAAAGCCCCAGAAAATTGAATTCGGGATCGCGGTCTCTATTGAATAAGTGAAACTTTTATATGATCGATACAGCGGACCCGGTTCAAGAAATTCCCTCACGCACTAATTGTCTCGCATATGGAAATTCCAGACGACGCTTTTATAATACACACTTTTCTATATATTATTAATCGTCCACGTCCATGATAAGCATTCAATTCAAGGGCTCGATCTTCTATAAATAAACTGTTCGCAGCAGGGCATGATACTGCTTATCGTAGGAAAAAATTTCAAAGCTTATCCAACAGTGAATGCGGCCAATTTACCCGTCGAGAGTTTATCGTTTGTTTCCATTCAAAGAGTATTGAATAGGTTGACGCGACGCGTCGAGAGGAGAAAAGTTTCCCGCAGGAGCACCAAAGGGATGAAAAATTACGGCCGAAGAACTCCGCTCGCCAGTATATCTCCCGAGGGTTCTTATTATCCGGCGTGCCAATAATTTCTCTCGACTCCATTCTCACTCTCTCGCGTCCTTTTTTTTTCGTTTGAATTAACGCGATCGTATAAAAGGCGCGAAACGCGGGCCGCGAGTCTGGTGCAGACGACAGTGTTTTCCTCACCGCTTTCAGCGCGTGGAAGCTATTTAGCGGCGCTCTTTAGACGAGTGGAGCGTCTCGACTTTCGATCGTTGTTGCCTCGCGGAAATTCGATTTATCCGCGGCACTGTTGTACTCCGTCCATCCGAATCGCGTCTAACCATTCACCGCGCGCTTGAGGCTGTAGCGAACGGTCCGCCTGGCTGCACTTTAATGAGCTTCCACGTACTTTCCGGGAGAAAGATGATTTCCTTTCGCTTTGAGGCAAAAAAGGCGAGCAATTATTCAGTTGATCTCTCAACCGTTGATACGAGCCGTTACGTCGAAGGTCCAGCTACTCCTCCGCGAGCGTCCCCCTTTTTTACTTCGATGCGCATCGTCGCAACAACCAATTTCCATTTGTTACCCGAAGATCCGTGATTGCTTCGGAGACTGGCCTGGCTTCTCGCAGTTAAAGCTTCCGTTCTACCCGCTGTCGTACTCTGTACCCCGCCGTTTCTTATAACCTCGAATTTAACCGCTGAATCACGGATTCATTGCTGCCTCTTTCTCTTATTGCACGACAGGAACTTTTTACGTATTTATAACCGTCCTAAATCGGTATGCCGAGACATCCTGCGGTATCTATAAGCATCCGTCTTTCCCGTCGCGGTAAACGCTGTACCGTTCTAATTGTGTTTGTCGATCCTTGCCAAGTTGATGACAAATGGCTTGCTGATGCCGCCGCGGGAATCCTCTTACCTAATTTTTATGGAACTGGGCGAGCTATCAATTTATTGACTTTTTTACAATATCTGAAGTGTCTAGCGTGGTCCACGGTTTGTGCGCTACGCTGTACAAGGAAAGCTGCAGCGATCCAATAAAAGTTCTCGGGATCTTCTTACGGCCTTGCGAAGGCGCGTATTATTTATCGGCTGTGTGTCACAGACAACCGAGTATCATTCACGCTATTCCCTTCAAGCCGTTCAAGCATATTTCTCTGATACAGTCCGGGGACTATCGGGCTATTGGGAGTCGCCGTTCGATCCGATCCTGTTCGCGATATGCGTTTTATCACTGCCATCCTGATTAGACGGAAATTTAATAACGGGTTATAGCGGCCGTTAGATAAATTGATATCCGTTAATCAGCGTCCCCGGCCGGAAATATACATATACCTGGAGTGTTTTTCGACTAAATATTTCATCTTTTTCTCCCGGTATGACTGCGTGGGAGATTCCCACTTGTGCTTGTTTATATTTGACTGTAGGCTATATTTCTCGGAGGCGCTGTCTAATCTGGCCATAAAGAAGGATAAACTACAAGCTTGAATCTTTCTGGACAACAGAATTCATAAATCTATTATTCAGCTACGTGCCTAGAAAGGGTAGGAAAAAATGTGTACGTGTTATTCCAGAGGAGAGCGTCATGATTTATCGGGCGCATGATAGTTTTATGAAGTGGTCGCGCGGTGTATTAAAAAGTATTCCATCTGAAAGTTTAACATGGACAACGCGTTGGGCGCGAGGTGTTCGAGTGCGTTTTCCCGAACTATTTTTACATTATGAATTATTCCCGAGCCGCGTTTACATTTCTCTACACGTTTTTAATCCGTTCTTTGAAGCAAACACGTGCAAATAGCGTTGCCGGCTAACGATATTTCCGAGCCAATATTTGCACGCGAAGCACACGTTATGCCGGAAACAAACACGGTCAACTGCTGCGTTTTCGATTACTTTGGTAAAAAATCGTTGTGAAAAGTTTGAAACTTTTTGGTTCGTTTGGTTCGGAGCCGTTCGATAAATGCTGATTAAAATTGTTCGGCGTATAAATAAGCATCGTCTAATTCGAGAGGAGGCAATTAATATTAATCGCTTTATTGGACATCGTTCTCATCTCAAGTAGCGAATTACAACCCTTTGTGCACGTGAGCAACACTCGTCCGCATGTCCGTTTCCCGACCACAAGCGAAACTGGAACACTGTGTTTGAATCGTGATTTTCGTCTCTTGTTTCACGTGCGACGTGAGCGTTATTTATTTTCCTCGGGGCGAATTGTCAAGGCGGGTCTCGCTCGGCCGAGGTCGCCGCTAACTGCACGCGTACGTTATATTCATTCTGCTTATGGACGTAGCGATCTCTCACATAGTGCTCGCTGCTTTTATTCCTTAAGTCCCGTCTTTTATGGTCCGCGGCAATAACTGCTTAAGCGAAACCGAGCTGGCATTAAATTGAATTTAATCGGCTTTGAAACGCCGGCCTGTTTCGACTCGAAAGCTGGCCAACTTCTTAAGTCGTAAGCTTTGATAACAGGTTCGGCTTAGAGTAACTTGGAATTCATAATATCTGAGGAAATGTTTCGAATATCCTACATAATTAGCCTCTTAAGGTATATGGGCTAATTAGGTTGGGATGACGTATTGAGTCATTAGTAACTTCCAACAGACATTTATTTTGCTTTCATTGAATAATAAAATTATATTAATTTATTATGTATTTGCCACTATTATGTATGAACTTCTCCCATCTTCCTGGCAATTTATCAATTCATTCCTTGTAAAATGTGGTTGGTTTGGACTGGAAGAAATTTTTGACGGCCTGCTCTTCAGAATTAAAAGGTTTTTCCATTCAAAAAATTTTCTAAGGAACAGAAAAGGTAGTCTGTGAAGGCAAGGTCCGGGGAGTAAGGTGAGTGTGGTAAAATTGACCATCCAAGCTTAAGAATTTTTTTCTTGAGTCACCCTTGCTATATGTGGTCGCGCATTGTCGTGTAAAAGAATGACGTTTTTGAGTAAAAGACTATTAAATAAATAATAGTAATATTTAATTAATATTTATATTTAGACTAACACAATCCTCATCTATATAGTGAAAACAGAAACTCGTTTGTTTCGGTGACTTATAGTGGATAAATACGAACAATAGATTCTACTTAGTTGCATCGGAAGTTACTTATGACTCGACCTAATATTATTAATCGATTTTATGAATATATAAGAAAACTGAATCTGGAAATAATGTAAAAGATGATGAAAATGATAAAAGAAATGAAATTCAAATTGTACGAAATTGGTCTGATACAACACGGACGTAATTAGAGCATAAACGACATTGTATCCGATTAACTGGATAATGTTAACTTAACCACTTAACCATTAATCTTAACCAAATTGGAGTTTAATAGTAAAGCGCGATTCTTTCATGTTATTTGCTCTCTTCAGCGAACAATAACTGATTGGTAAACATGTACGTTTTCGAGATATGTGCAGAGAGTAATTGGTTCGAACGGAAGTTGGTGCATTTCCCGCGGAAATAAAGCGTTGAATTATTTGCCCCANTTCATTGAATAATAAAATTATATTAATTTATTATGTATTTGCCACTATTATGTATGAACTTCTCCCATCTTCCTGGCAATTTATCAATTCATTCCTTGTAAAATGTGGTTGGTTTGGACTGGAAGAAATTTTTGACGGCCTGCTCTTCAGAATTAAAAGGTTTTTCCATTCAAAAAATTTTCTAAGGAACAGAAAAGGTAGTCTGTGAAGGCAAGGTCCGGGGAGTAAGGTGAGTGTGGTAAAATTGACCATCCAAGCTTAAGAATTTTTTTCTTGAGTCACCCTTGCTATATGTGGTCGCGCATTGTCGTGTAAAAGAATGACGTTTTTGAGTAAAAGACTATTAAATAAATAATAGTAATATTTAATTAATATTTATATTTAGACTAACACAATCCTCATCTATATAGTGAAAACAGAAACTCGTTTGTTTCGGTGACTTATAGTGGATAAATACGAACAATAGATTCCACTTAGTTGCATCGGAAGTTACTTATGACTCGACCTAATATTATTAATCGATTTTATGAATATATGTATAAGAAAACTGAATATAAGAAAAATGATAAAAGAAATGAAACTCCAATCGTACAAAATTGGTCTGATACAACACGGACGTAATTAGAGCATAAACGACATTGTATCCAATTAACTGGATAATGTTAACTTGCAATTAACCAAATTGGATTTTAATAGTAAAGTGCGATTCTTTCATGTTATTCGCTCTCTTCAGCGAACAATAACTGATTGGTAAACATGTACGTTTTCGAGATGTGTGCAGAGAGTAATTGGTTCGTACAGAAGTTGGTGCATTTCCCGCGGAAATAAAGCGTTGAATTATTTGCCCCATCGAAATTTCATTTACGACCGTACATACGGCGAGTCAGTTTTTCTTAGGAATTTGTACCTTGTTATTAAATCTCTGATGATTTATACTTTTTCCGATACCGACGCCGGGCAAACATTCATCTTCTCCCCATTTCCTTTCAATTATGCACCGAAAACACTTAACTGACTGCATGTGCAAGCTGTATTTCTTACAGATTTTACAAAATCGTATTTTTCTATCATCGCGCACTCTCCTGATAACATTCACTATTTGCTAAAGTCTTTCTATTTGCTTTTAATCATGCACAGAGGACATTTAACATACCGCAGCTGCAAACTGTATTTTTTACAAATTTCATAAATGCATCATATTGTTTTAACGTACTGTAGTGTCCATTTATTATTGCGTTAGGTTTTGGCACGACGTCCATGCATCAGGGAGATTGAATCGAGGTTCTCTTTCGCGGAAGGAATTGTTTCCTTGTTTATATCTCGCTAAAAGCGTGTCAGCTTAAAACGTAGGATGCCGACGTCGCCTTTTGTTTGATATCGACAAATACCAGAAAATCGTTTATCTTTTACAATACTGAACGTTTCGGCTGTTCAAGTCCATTTATCTTCGCGAGAGGATTAGGGAATGAATTAAACGTCGGAAAAACCGAGCCAGTGCCTCGAGACTCGGAGCAAGTAGTACGAACGTAAGTCATGCGCGGCGGCTTACCTGTCGATAGAAATTGCCATTAAGGTGAAGACGCTGGCGCAAATAGTGAGGACCGCGATGAACTGACAGATCTTGCAGTAGAGGGTGCCGAAGGGCCAGTGGCTGTTCAACATGTAAATGTAGTTGAACGTCACGTTCAACGTGGACACCATCGCGTCGGCGATGCTCAGGTTCACTAGGAAATAATTGGTGACCGTACGCATCCTCTTATGTGCCATCACGATCCAAATCACTATGAAATTGCCACCAGTGGCGACTATGATCATACACGCGAACAATAATGTCCAGATCATTTGCCGCCACCACGGGAGTATGAACTGATTACGTAATTGCAAATCCGTGATGTTCGTGTTATTATAGTACGTGTAGTTCTCCATCCACACGGTGGAGTTCCACGGGATCGGCGTGGAATTCACAAAAAGCTCGAGGGTCTGCATCTTCGAACTATTATCTTATACACTTAGAATTTATTTATTTACTGAGAACGTGCCAACGTCACAACACAGATATTCTGAAACACTTTCATGCTTAATTTCGACTTAATTTAAACGTTCATGTTAACATCGTACACTTTTTAATATGTTATATTTGATTTATATTTGACAGTATCGTGTTATCACTTCGATAACGTCGTCGATTTCCCCTGCGAATTCTCGTCGAGACACTGGAATGAACAGCGGCGGGCGGAACGCATAGCGCACCGTGAACGGACCGATCCGGTTTCGAGCGAACGTCAATTGGAAGGCGGTACATGTGTGCCTGTCTGGGAAAACGTTTGATCAGTTTCGTACCGATACGGATATAATGAAGTCGATGACGGTCGCCGGCACTCCTCCGTGCAGATGCTCGCCGCGTTTCAGGGGATGTTGGCCATCATCTGGCATGGCTGACTCGCCGACGATGCTCACTTCCACTTCCGTTTCATGCACGGACGCCCCTTAACAGGCTTTCATTCGACCATGTCAGTCGTTGACCTACTAAATCAATTCGTATTACTCACCCGGATTATCTTTCGGCGAATCAAAACTTTTCTATCGATATCATCGCGATAGATCGGTCGGCCGTCCTTCATTTGTAAAACGATAATCGTTATCGATGGTAATTCATCACCGAGCACGCGTGATCGACGCGCCTCTTTCCGCCCTCGCAAATTTTTGACCCGAGAGCTCTGTTTGCTTTTCAGTTTCACTCAATGTACTCCGTTTCGCAGCCGGGTCGATACAATTTCAACGGATACTTGTTCGTAATTAATCTCAGTAAATCCTTTCTTTCCCCGCGCGAAATCTGGCAATCTAGGCGCGCTTTCCCATCACGTCCTCCTTTAATGAAAGCTGCATCTTTACCTATTGTGTCCCCGCTTTTCACGACTTTCCGTTCCACGGGTAATTACCCCTTGCCGGAAACTTTCAGCTTCAGGTATTGTTAAAGAAATCCTCTCCGTAGCCCGTCGCCGAGCTACACGGACCCGGACTTTTTCCCTCGATCAACGGGGCCGCTCGAACTTCAGTCTATTTCAGCCTGTCCTTTCATTTGCCTCGAATGAATTCGAAAATGCTTGAGCTCGAGCACAGGGGTCCAGACGAGAGAGTCCGTTATCATGTCGAGCCTTCGCTTCCTGTTTCTTTCCGCCTTTCTTCGCCGCTTCCTCTCGACCCGCCGTCTTCAGGGTCACTCTGCGTCGATTTTCATTTTCTTGTCTATATAGGGGATCTATACGGGGATGTTCGCGTCGGAAACGATAATGTCGTCAGAGTTTGACCCGCGCGTCGTCTCCTTCTCTTCGAGGCGTGCTCGTTAGCCTGGTCAAACACTTGAACCGGTCCTCTTAATTTTCCATCAATCCCGAGAGCCTCCTTTAATGCATCCGAGATAAGAATTCACGGGTCGCGTTTCGTCCTCAAAAAGATCTCGACTCGAGGTCGAGCATGCGGAGGTTCCTCGCATTTCGCGCGAACGTCTCTCTTGAAAGAATTCTCCCCTTTGTATTCGAGTCGCGAGCGAACCGAGATTTCCGTCGCGGAGGAGCATCTCTGTGACGATTCGATTTGAACGATCGGTTTTCGCGGGAACGCGCTCGCATCGGTTTTACTCGGTAGAGGAGAATCGGTGGCGGTGCAGTTGTGTTAACGGTGTACTGGGAATCGTTAAACCGCGGAAGATATCGCTCGAGGAAAACCACTTCCACGAACGGTGGCGCGTCTAGAGACTGGCGGAAAATTATTTTCAGATATTCGCCATTCGGGAACGAGGACGAGAATGCCCCTGTTCGCAGTCACCGGCGCGCCGCGCGCCGTTCAGTTTCCCCCGATGCTTCCGACAATCCTCATCGGAATCGACGTCCCAGAATCGCACTATCTTATTCCGTCCGTACGAGCGAACCGCTCCGCCGGACTTTTTGTCGCGTTCGCAATTCTTTTCGAAGTCCGTCCCGGCCACCACTGCAACATAAATCATAAAACGGTGTTTTTTTAATTCACATCCTAGTAGATTTAAAGGATGAGTCATCGTTTCTGTTATCAAGCCTGACTTGACGAAATGTATTTTGATTTTGACAAAATTTAATAATTTCCTTCAGTGAAATTTTTCAACAGAGAAATTCAGGTTTTATTCGCTCCATATGATCTAAACGCATATTTATGTTCCTCCGCTAACAAAGAAGAATTGCTGGAACATGTGATCCAGACTTCTCGCTGAAGGTCTCTTGTACGCATCGATTGAACGGCGAACAGTATTTGTCTAGAATGTTCAACGTATGCAGACACATTGGCCTCGTTCCTTATGTTACATGGCACAGATACTGTGACGAGATCAATCATCCGAACACTTACAATTGAACGAATTGTATAGTTTCATCAACATCTGATAGTTCGTAATTCAGTTCTCCGGATTTTTGAAATACTCTGTGTATTTCTCAGAGACAAGGAAAATGTTGCGGAATAGTACAATCCGTCATCAGAATAATTCAGTACGGAGAGTTGCAACTGGGACTGCGAAATAGATATGAATTTCTAGAAACGCTCGAATAAAAATCAACGTCTTAACTGACCTTATTCTTACTAACAATCCATAGAATTCTCCAATTCCGAGGAACGCGTCACTGTTGTATTTTTCCCGAATAATCTTGAATATAAACTAACGATACAAAATTGTTTGATTGTAATTGACTTGATTGAATTCGATCGCGTTCAATAGCATAAGCGAATATTGTGCCATAAGAAAATTTGATGACAAGGTGAATTGAAAATTAAGTTCGCCACTTATGGGGATTATTTAATGAACTACGTTACTACCCTAATTGCGAGATAAATTTAGGCGTGCCCCCAGGGAATAGATCGAATATGAGGATAATCTTGTACGTTAGTAAGAGACATGTATTATGAAGATAAGGGACCGAGTAATTATACCGAATCGCACATCTTGATTTGGAATACTTCCAACGACCAATTGATCCTCTTAAACCTTTGTGCATTCGAACGAACTTGTAATCACATACCTTGTAATTACACAGTGTCGCCCCACTCCTACGATCCCTTTTCTAAACAGCCTCAGCATATTCGCGTGCATAGAAACGTGAGCAACGCATCGATTAAAGCTTGCCTCCACCCATATATTATAAGTTCGGCCTTTAATAAAGGACCTTTACTCTTTTGCTCTTTATCGAGGAAGAACCGGTGTAATGGAATCGCGATAAAAAACGTTAGTGTCATCTTCATGAAGAGTCAACAGCTATTAACGGGAAGTAATAATGTGATACGAAGGGAAATAAAAAGAAATGTTAAGGGAAGATCGTGAGACATTTTGATGTTTTTATCAGTGAGCAGGGAATTGAGCAAACTCGAATCTCACTCGTACAAATTGAATCGGATTGATGGTCCGCGATATTAGTTGGATTGGGCTTTAATTTGATGAGGGCCAGTAACGTAATTATCGGATTACACCCGGGGGTATGGCCGGTAATTGTGAAAACATGCGCGATGATCGATGCTTTATTCTATCGATGAGATAGAACGCATCGCGACGGTGGTACTCGAATAAACTGAACTCCTGTAAAGCCGCATAGTGGTTTGCATAGCTGAGAGAACCCGGATTGTTGCATTGTTCGCTCGGAGAATTTCACACAGCCTGATGAAAGTTAGCTATGCCGGTACGTGGATAAATATTTTCGCGGAATACAACGTACGAATTGATTGATGAATGCCTTGTCGGACGCGCGGATAAATATGAATTACGCCTGGAATTATTTTATCCGAGCTTCCGCACTTTTTATCTGTATTTAATTAAACGCTGATTAATTCTGCTGCTTTTTATAACGAGTAATTTTCGTAAAAATGAGACCAGTGCCGAAATGTACGCCGAGGTTAACGAGATTCGAGGCATTGAAAAAGCGGAATGTACCGCCGCGGAATAATCTTGGCTTAAGCTTAAGCGAAGAGATTGGAATGTTTCTCCCGACTGCAATGCGATTTTTGTTGGCTTTCTTCCTGATTTCTCACTACCTACCCGCAATGGCACCCGGTCTCCCAGCCACACCTTCAGTGTTTTTCGATCCCCCGGTTGTAAAATTTATTTTGGCTCGCGAAAGTTACCCGCGGTAACACGCCTGCGCGCCTCTCCCCATTGTCGAGCAAGCTATACGCCAAAAAACAGTTAAACGCACCCCGGGATGCCTCAAGTTTTCTATTCAATCCGGCGCGTTCGTTTTTCCACTCCCACCGCGTTTGCCCGAATTTCCAGAGCCCATTGCACCCCGAAGTTTTTGCCGGAAGCATTATTCTGCGTATTACGGAAACGCCTTTCGTACCAATCTTTGCCTCCCCCGGCCAGATTTACGCTCTCCGTTCCACACGTCGGAGTTTACATTCTCCGCCGGCTTTGCATACGCGCATACGTTTATCGTCGACGACGCGGTGGCGATCGCGATGATATGTAGGATCGTACGTTTTGTCAGGAATGGCTGTTTTAAAAGCGGAGAACAGCTCTTTCGCTTTACCGTCCTTTAAGCTTCTGCAATAAAAAAAAGTGTTTGAACAATATGCCCGCGGCGAATTGACGTTCCTCGGGTTCCATCGGGTTTTAACTATTTTTTCTTCAGTGGGTACTTAGTGGCGGGTGATGCGACGCGCTGGAAAATTGAATTCGCATTAGATGGCTTTTAACTTGTCCAAACGGACGACGTTATTGACAACGCTGAAAATGGTCGTGGCTGACCTATCTTCCGCTGTCGCGTGTACCTCGACATCCGTGGTATGTGGAATGATTGTCGACTGAAAATTGAGCAATTGTCCCGTCGCGTCGCGTTTATCCCCGAGGATTGATAAAAAAAATGAATTTTCAGGATTTCGCCGTCTGTATTTGGGTCTAATAATGTTGAACGAAGGTTTACGGGCTTATGAAAATCTGGCAACTGAGAACGGAGGGAAATAGAAGAAATATCCGACATTTGTAATCTCGGGCGAATGAGTCGCATTCTACAGGAACCGCCTTATGCCTTATGCAAAGAGCCCGGTGTAACGCGATGACGGCTGTGGTGGTGTTTTACCCTGTTCGTGTCACTGCATAGTTTCCTTGTTTCCCATTCCGTACGCCTCTACTACTTCACCAGACCTCGTTTTACGAGCCTAAAACAACTGCATTTTCTATCTCTCCGCGTAACGACGTCACCTGCCCTGCCGCGATATCTAAATGAACGATATCTTAATGAATTTCAACGTTAAATTTAGACGTCACTAAAGAGAGATTTACAGCTCACGTGGATCCGCGCGACGCCCAAGCAACTCTAATTTAATAACTTAACATACAGATTGGAATTAATCTGCGGAGAATTGGCTGTAAATGCAAGTAAAATCAGACCGACTGTCATGCATTATTCCGCCTGATTGCATTATACGATCCTGATCGTATTGTAATGCAGCGTCGTATTTCGGGAATCCCAGCCCGACCGAAACAGCTCTATGATTTCCAACCCGCGCGGAATTTTCTGACTTTAATAAGAGAGATATTTAAATGCATTCGGTTCATATTGTGCGTACGCCGGCTCAAAAACTACACGCCTAGCCTACACTCTGGGGAAATTATATTCTCTATATAGCAGGACAAAAAGTAAATACGTACTGCGTTTGCGGAGAATACGATATTAAAATGCAACTGGGGAAAAAGTGTTTTAGCAGAATTATATCATGATTCAAACTTTGTAGACCAAATATTATACTCGTGATATAATATAATATATTGCCTACTGAAAAATACTTAAAAATTAGGAGACATAAAATCGTTGAAATTTTACCCGAGTCACGTTTGATTATAAAAATCTGACAACTCATACATCATTTTCGCTCGCGGAAAGCGGACAGTGCAAGCAGTCATTAAACGGCGCGAGTGATCAATGCAGCGCGACACGTACGTATCGGTTACGTTTACGCTCGGGTACCCAAGGACCCGCACGCAGTTTAATGCGAAACGGGAAACAACGGATGCGGTGCACGCTAACACGATTAACCTCGCGGTAATGGAGTACGCGAAGGCCTGCTGCTTCCCCCTGTTTTGCCCGAGGAAGGCCTGATCACGTTATCAAGACACTGTCAATACTTTCAGAAGTAACGCGAAGTGCAATCCCGAGCAATACTTCACCGAGGAGAGCCCGGGCATCCCTAGGGAAACGTATCTATGTAACTTTAAATTTCCGCTGACCGTTACCAGCGCGTCGAACATGCAGCTTTTTTGCTACGCGTGTGTATCCACTTGTATCATATCCTCGTATCACCGTTCGAATTATTAGAGAAATTCGTGATTTATTGCATGATTTGTTCTATGATTACAATTATATAATTTATTTAATGATTTAGTATGTTTCTATTGAAGTCACTGGCTTGGAATATTTATTATATTATTTATAATAAATAATTGAATGTGTCTTACATGTCAACGAAGGATATGGCACAAACGGTCTTTACATGACGTTCAGTCAGTTTCTGAACATTGATTATTCACACCTGGATCGATATTATCGCGGTCATGACACATAAACGATTAGCGATCGACGTGTCGCCTCAGGCGAACGCCTGATTTTGGCAGTAATATGTATGGTAATCGGGACCGAGTACATGCTAATGTTTATCATTTCTTGGGGAAAGGCACGAATTACATATCTGCGACGTAGCAATGAAATTATAGGTTGATTGGTGCAGATCCGACATATATTTTTAGACATGGCTATTCGATATCGGTGTCGAAGAAAGGCTTTTTAGTAAGAAATACGATAGCATCTGCGAACGGTGGAAAACGATATTTTCCTTCTCGTGGATCTTGGTATTACTAAGAATAGAATGGTAATGAAGAGTACGTGAAACATACATCAATTTTCAAATTGTGTGTTAGTTTTTACTATGAAGTGTGAGATATTGTTGCTGACATAATTATTCAGAGAAATACATATACAGAGTGTTCCATTTAAGTCGAGATTGTAAAAATCTCGATAACAGGTGAATTAAAAAATATAGATTGACATATGTCTTTTAGTGTTTCGAGTGGGGAGTCAGATGGCACTACTAGTTTTTTAATGCGTGGGCGTTTTCAAGATCATTTCAAGGTAATTTTGTCTTTTCTGTCATAAACCCATATTTTTTATTTCGGAATTATATTCTACGCAAAAAGATGCATAACTTCTGTTTGAAACATTTTTTGTCAACTTTTGTGTCACTCTGTTTTTTTTAAACCACCTGTTTTCGAGATTTTTACAATCTCGACTTAAATGGAACACCCTGTATATTATTAAAGTATTTACGTGTGTCTGCCGTCTATATTCAGTCAGTCAATATTTCGCAGTTTAAATGTTTCGATTTTTTTATGAAAGTAATTAAGTTGGAAATAGAAGCAATTACCGGTGGACGATCGGAAATGCGACGATGGCTTTCGCGATGCCATTCGCTCGTGAAAAATTATTAAACCGAACAGATATATTTCCGAGCGTCGTTCATTCGTGCCAATATCTGGCCATGATATATTGTTCCCCTCGAAGGTAGTGCAATTCTGCGCGATGTATGAAGTTAAGTGGAAAGATTCCTGAGATGATTCTTCAGCCACGGTCCGCTCCGTGCTCTAGTACCGCTTAAAACTTTCAGAAGATGTTCGGGTAAGCTCGCGTCTTTTTGATGAAAAGAGACGCCAGCCCTGAACTCCTCTCCAGAATCTTGTCCTTACAAATGTGTTACGGATCGGGATTCATTACACGAAATAAGGGACGAGCTTTTCCGGTCCTTCCTTTGCATATTTATTAATCATTAGTTATTATCAACAAGTCATTTCGTAAACTATTACCGGCCGATACTTTTGTATTCATAGAATAGAAAATTACATGGAGATTGAAAGCCATGAAACACATATATTACACATCAAACAAATTATAATGCACGTATTTGCATCTCGTTTATCTCTCAATTTAAATGCACGAGAAGGTACTTGTCGTCATCGTTTATCAAAGATTATACAGAACCGTACGGTTCCTATAACAATACCTAAAATGGAATAACAAAATAAATTATGCATTTTCGTAGTTGCGACGCTCGTTATACATATACGTAATCCTCTCAAACGAGCTGCGTGAAAGTATTTCAGTATGTTCAAGTGTGCAAAGACATCAGTATTCCCCAATAAAACGGCTCGTCGGACGGAAATAGGTAAAAGTCCGGGGAAAAAAATGGACACGCCAAAGGAGTTGAAGTCGATCGATCTTAAACTTTCATTCGTGGCGGAGTCCGTGAGAAAAACGTAGTTTTTTCTTGTGATTACCTTTCATCCGTTTGCCGCTTCGGGGTTTGTTTGAAAGTCGTCGGGTGCCCACGCTTTTCATGCAGGCTCGTAGGAAGAATACTAAAAAAGAATAATGAAGCCGCGGCAAGCGTCAGCGTTGCAATTTGTTGTGAAAAGATACCGTGGGAGTGGAATAACGCTCTCCGCTTGATCAATTGCTACAAAAGGCGCGTTGAATTGCGCCCCGCCGTCGACGGAAAGTATTTACCTTCCGTTAAGAAATCGTGGATTATCAAATTAAACTGGTATTGTGCGTATAATCGCTAACGGAAACGCTGTTAATTGGCTCGGTACTCAACCCGGTAGCGATCCAAGGAGTAATATTTGCGCGCGGCAATAATAAATGCAGCGACAGAAAAGTAATTGGACACTATCGTTGGATCAAACAGGCATTAACGAAATTAACAATCCATTACGCAGGGCAGAGCGTCGTTTTACGGCGGGGATCGATGGCCAACAAAACGGGATATTTATTTTCAAAACCGACACGCGCGCGCCCGGCGCCGTTTCGTGCTTCCGGCCGTGACGCAACAGGCTAACAATAAGTGCGGCCAGTAATTTAATTACGCGTGCTCAGGAGAAAGTGAATTCGCCTGTGCCGCGAGCCGATTAATTGACGATTTAATGTCATTAAAATCCTACGGTTAATCCATCCAATCTCCTTTGATCAAAGCGCCGCGATCTATGTCACTTAGAGAACGATTTTAGTCATCCCCGTATTGTCTATGCATTACTGTGTTGCCGCTTAAATAGTTGCCACGCGATATGACGTTCTCCCGATTCAGCCCTCACTCAATTCTATTGTCAGCTGCCTTGCTACCGTTGATCAATAGCTACTAGCATCGAGATGTAATTGTGAATTACTTTGTTGCTGACAGAGCTGCGTTTAAAAATAATACACTAGTAGAATTCCGCCTCGCGGAAACGAAGAGAAATTGTACTTTAAATTTAACAGTCATCGACGTAGCTTGCCAAACCGCAGCAATACATTATCATATTTCGGATCTTCCCTCCATTGAAATAGACTGTCTCCGTTTACACGGAACGTCAAATCGCGGATAATAAAAATGGAAAGACGGATGTGTTTAATCTTCCATGAACACGTTTAAAGTCCCACCCAGAGTCCGTAAGTCACGACTGTCGCTGTCACATCGTGTACGTGATCCGTCGTCGCCGACGTCGAAGCGTTTTCTAAAACTCCGCAAAAATGGTCGGACGGGGATCGGTAGTATTTCGCATCTGGCACGGTTCCTCCCGCTCTTCCGGTTGCAGCTGCAACGAATTTCGTCGGCGATTACTAATTTCCACGGGAAAATAGGGAGTCCACGGGAACCGGCAGCTGCGCCCTTAGAAGGGACTCGCCTACACCGCCCTCGTAAACCGTAAGGAATCGGGGGGGCTTACGGCTGGGCGTTAATTTTCTATGATACCGTGATATCGGTCGCCCCGCTCGATACATCCCGCAGATCGATAACTATTTAGCGTCAGTTCGTTAGTGTCGTCGAGTGGCTTAATTATAACAAACGCGCGGCCGATATTACCCTCCGCGCGGGGAATGCGAAGATCGGCTTGATTATCAAAATATTGATAATGGACGAAGTTCAATGAACTTCTGCCGGAACAGTTTTCGGGCGGAACTCTGACCGGCGAAATTAGATATTTGCGAACGTCGACGTGAGTTATGTTCGTTGAACTATTATTTTGTTCCACGGTAAATAGATTGTTCAGGGAAATATGCGATTCACTTGGTGAAAATGCGACCTAGAATCGCATTAGCAAGTGCATGGTTGCACTCATAAAGGAGCGAAGTTATAGGATGATAAACTTTGTTATACCATTCAGCTTTTACCTCTGCCACCTGTTTCTATTTTTAATCGTGGGGGAGATACGATTCGTATCAATCGCGTGACTCGTTGTATATGTTTCATACGTTTAAATTTAGTAATGCAATTTGTGGAAACTGGCCTCTACACTTTTTGTGTGACGTATGCTCAATACGCGTCAGTCATTATGACAAATGATATCGTCGTTGTCAATTTTATGACAAAATATAATTTATTTTTTAGAATAACTGAAGTACTGAATATGTCAGTGATTTCATTGAATGACATTTATTGATACGAGACATATTCCTGATTTCCCATATGTGGATGTATCAGTCTACAGATTTTATTGACTTTGTTCGCACAGGGAGCAGGTTAAATCGAATAAAAAAGGGGAAGCTTGATTTTCGATCTGCTTTGCAAGCGGCCTCGAATTTCAATCGCATAAGCATTTTTCGATATAAATTCAATCTCAATTTAGTCCTTTATACTTCATGCGATAAGTATTTCCATAGAAATAGAAGTCAAATAAAACCTTGCATTCGCTACCGGGAATGAAAATATTTTTGGAAATTACGATTTCATGACGCGGTTCCAAAGGTTTACAATCGATCAGAATACTGAATATCGTTCACGTCGATTTCATCGACTAAGATGTACCTCGAAATTCTGTTTAATCCATTAAGGCATTTTATCATGCAAGTTTGAAATTGAATATTGATCGAGTTTCCCCGTTCCCCGAATTTTCTGTTACGTCGTTGTTCCGTGGACGTATTAATGACTTTGGAGCCGGTAATTTGCACGCGGTAAGTGAACCGAAGTGACAAATTACGGAGTTGGATAAAGGAATCTCCTTTAAACTCAAGCTATACGTTCTGTCGCCGCAAACGAAACCGCGACGCTTGTTAAAGCTGGATGATACTCTCTTGCTTTAATTTTATTACTCGCAGGTTTTACGCTATACTATCTTCAGCTTTAATTTTAATTACCTTCAATACGTTTGAACACACGTATGTACATGTGTGTTTAATATATAGTCAAGAGCAAACGGATTTACACCGCGTGTGAACGAAAATCGAGCAGAAAGGGTCAGCCAACATTTGCAGTACTAGGAAAATCCTCGATGAAACGAGAATTAATTTCGAAGGAAACATTCGCCATTTTCCGAACAGCTCGCCCTAAAAATGTCCACTGAAATCAATTCAGTTTCTA
>SMSR01015591.1:9892-44232 GCA_019453355.1 Ceratina japonica | reverse complement strand
GAATTACATATCTGCGACGTAGCAATGAAATTATAGGTTGATTGGTGCAAAACCGATATATATTTTTAGACATGGCTATTCGATATCGGTGTCGAAGAAAGGCTTTTTAGTAAGAAATACGATAGCATCTGCGAACGGTGGAAAACGATATTTTCCTTCTCGTGGATCTTGGTATTACTAAGAATAGAATGGTAATGAAGAGTACGTGAAACATACATCAATTTTCAAATTGTGTGTTAGTTTTTACTATGAAGTGTGAGATATTGTTGCTGACATAATTATTCAGAGAAATACATATACAGAGTGTTCCATTTAAGTCGAGATTGTAAAAATCTCGATAACAGGTGAATTAAAAAATATAGATTGACATATGTCTTTTAGTGTTTCGAGTGGGGAGTCAGATGGCACTACTAGTTTTTTAATGCGTGGGCGTTTTCAAGATCATTTCAAGGTAATTTTGTCTTTTCTGTCATAAACCCATATTTTTTATTTCGGAATTATATTCTACGCAAAAAGATGCATAACTTCTGTTTGAAACATTTTTTGTCAACTTTTGTGTCACTCTGTTTTTTTTAAACCACCTGTTTTCGAGATTTTTACAATCTCGACTTAAATGGAACACCCTGTATATTATTAAAGTATTTACGTGTGTCTGCCGTCTATATTCAGTCAGTCAATATTTCGCAGTTTAAATGTTTCGATTTTTTTATGAAAGTAATTAAGTTGGAAATAGAAGCAATTACCGGTGGACGATCGGAAATGCGACGATGGCTTTCGCGATGCCATTCGCTCGTGAAAAATTATTAAACCGAACAGATATATTTCCGAGCGTCGTTCATTCGTGCCAATATCTGGCCATGATATATTGTTCCCCTCGAAGGTAGTGCAATTCTGCGCGATGTATGAAGTTAAGTGGAAAGATTCCTGAGATGATTCTTCAGCCACGGTCCGCTCCGTGCTCTAGTACCGCTTAAAACTTTCAGAAGATGTTCGGGTAAGCTCGCGTCTTTTTGATGAAAAGAGACGCCAGCCCTGAACTCCTCTCCAGAATCTTGTCCTTACAAATGTGTTACGGATCGGGATTCATTACACGAAATAAGGGACGAGCTTTTCCGGTCCTTCCTTTGCATATTTATTAATCATTAGTTATTATCAACAAGTCATTTCGTAAACTATTACCGGCCGATACTTTTGTATTCATAGAATAGAAAATTACATGGAGATTGAAAGCCATGAAACACATATATTACACATCAAACAAATTATAATGCACGTATTTGCATCTCGTTTATCTCTCAATTTAAATGCACGAGAAGGTACTTGTCGTCATCGTTTATCAAAGATTATACAGAACCGTACGATTCCTATAACAATACCTAAAACGGGATAACAAAATAAATTATGCATTTTCGTACTTGCGGCGCTCGTTATATACATAATCCCCTCAAACAAGCTGCGTGAAAGTATATTTCAGTATGTTCAAGTGTGCAAAGACATCAGTATTCCCCAATAAAACGGCTCGTCGGACGGAAATAGGTAAAAGTCCGGGGAAAAAAATGGACACGCCAAAGGAGTTGAAGTCGATCGATCTTAAACTTTCATTCGTGGCGGAGTCCGTGAGAAAAACGTAGTTTTTTCTTGTGATTACCTTTCATCCGTTTGCCGCTTCGGGGTTTGTTTGAAAGTCGTCGGGTGCCCACGCTTTTCATGCAGGCTCGTAGGAAGAATACTAAAAAAGAATAATGAAGCCGCGGCAAGCGTCAGCGTTGCAATTTGTTGTGAAAAGATACCGTGGGAGTGGAATAACGCTCTCCGCTTGATCAATTGCTACAAAAGGCGCGTTGAATTGCGCCCCGCCGTCGACGGAAAGTATTTACCTTCCGTTAAGAAATCGTGGATTATCAAATTA
The DNA here is from genome assembly GCA_019453355.1 of Ceratina japonica. Lineage (NCBI taxonomy): Eukaryota > Metazoa > Arthropoda > Insecta > Hymenoptera > Apidae > Ceratina > Ceratina japonica. The sequence goes on along the minus strand of SMSR01015591.1, from coordinate 42,323 downwards.
AACTGGTATTGTGCGTATAATCGCTAACGGAAACGCTGTTAATTGGCTCGGTACTCAACCCGGTAGCGATCCAAGGAGTAATATTTGCGCGCGGCAATAATAAATGCAGCGACAGAAAAGTAATTGGACACTATCGTTGGATCAAACAGGCATTAACGAAATTAACAATCCATTACGCAGGGCAGAGCGTCGTTTTACGGCGGGGATCGATGGCCAACAAAACGGGATATTTATTTTCAAAACCGACACGCGCGCGCCCGGCGCCGTTTCGTGCTTCCGGCCGTGACGCAACAGGCTAACAATAAGTGCGGCCAGTAATTTAATTACGCGTGCTCAGGAGAAAGTGAATTCGCCTGTGCCGCGAGCCGATTAATTGACGATTTAATGTCATTAAAATCCTACGGTTAATCCATCCAATCTCCTTTGATCAAAGCGCCGCGATCTATGTCACTTAGAGAACGATTTTAGTCATCCCCGTATTGTCTATGCATTACTGTGTTGCCGCTTAAATAGTTGCCACGCGATATGACGTTCTCCCGATTCAGCCCTCACTCAATTCTATTGTCAGCTGCCTTGCTACCGTTGATCAATAGCTACTAGCATCGAGATCTAATTGTGAATTACTTTGTTGCTGACAGAGCTGCGTTTAAAAATAATACACTAGTAGAATTCCGCCTCGCGAAACGAAGAGAAATTGTACTTTAAATTTAACAGTCATCGACGTAGCTTGCCAAACCGCAGCAATACATTATCATATTTCGGATCTTCCCTCCATTGAAATAGACTGTCTCCGTTTACACGGAACGTCAAATCGCGGATAATAAAAATGGAAAGACGGATGTGTTTAATCTTCCATGAACACGTTTAAAGTCCCACCCAGAGTCCGTAAGTCACGACTGTCGCTGTCACATCGTGTACGTGATCCGTCGTCGCCGACGTCGAAGCGTTTTCTAAAACTCCGCAAAAATGGTCGGACGGGGATCGGTAGTATTTCGCATCTGGCACGGTTCCTCCCGCTCTTCCGGTTGCAGCTGCAACGAATTTCGTCGGCGATTACTAATTTCCACGGGAAAATAGGGAGTCCACGGGAACCGGCAGCTGCGCCCTTAGAAGGGACTCGCCTACACCGCCCTCGTAAACCGTAAGGAATCGGGGGGGCTTACGGCTGGGCGTTAATTTTCTATGATACCGTGATATCGGTCGCCCCGCTCGATACATCCCGCAGATCGATAACTATTTAGCGTCAGTTCGTTAGTGTCGTCGAGTGGCTTAATTATAACAAACGCGCGGCCGATATTACCCTCCGCGCGGGGAATGCGAAGATCGGCTTGATTATCAAAATATTGATAATGGACGAAGTTCAATGAACTTCTGCCGGAACAGTTTTCGGGCGGAACTCTGACCGGCGAAATTAGATATTTGCGAACGTCGACGTGAGTTATGTTCGTTGAACTATTATTTTGTTCCACGGTAAATAGATTGTTCAGGGAAATATGCGATTCACTTGGTGAAAATGCGACCTAGAATCGCATTAGCAAGTGCATGGTTGCACTCATAAAGGAGCGAAGTTATAGGATGATAAACTTTGTTATACCATTCAGCTTTTACCTCTGCCACCTGTTTCTATTTTTAATCGTGGGGGAGATACGATTCGTATCAATCGCGTGACTCGTTGTATATGTTTCATACGTTTAAATTTAGTAATGCAATTTGTGGAAACTGGCCTCTACACTTTTTGTGTGACGTATGCTCAATACGCGTCAGTCATTATGACAAATGATATCGTCGTTGTCAATTTTATGACAAAATATAATTTATTTTTTAGAATAACTGAAGTACTGAATATGTCAGTGATTTCATTGAATGACATTTATTGATACGAGACATATTCCTGATTTCCCATATGTGGATGTATCAGTCTACAGATTTTATTGACTTTGTTCGCACAGGGAGCAGGTTAAATCGAATAAAAAAGGGGAAGCTTGATTTTCGATCTGCTTTGCAAGCGGCCTCGAATTTCAATCGCATAAGCATTTTTCGATATAAATTCAATCTCAATTTAGTCCTTTATACTTCATGCGATAAGTATTTCCATAGAAATAGAAGTCAAATAAAACCTTGCATTCGCTACCGGGAATGAAAATATTTTTGGAAATTACGATTTCATGACGCGGTTCCAAAGGTTTACAATCGATCAGAATACTGAATATCGTTCACGTCGATTTCATCGACTAAGATGTACCTCGAAATTCTGTTTAATCCATTAAGGCATTTTATCATGCAAGTTTGAAATTGAATATTGATCGAGTTTCCCCGTTCCCCGAATTTTCTGTTACGTCGTTGTTCCGTGGACGTATTAATGACTTTGGAGCCGGTAATTTGCACGCGGTAAGTGAACCGAAGTGACAAATTACGGAGTTGGATAAAGGAATCTCCTTTAAACTCAAGCTATACGTTCTGTCGCCGCAAACGAAACCGCGACGCTTGTTAAAGCTGGATGATACTCTCTTGCTTTAATTTTATTACTCGCAGGTTTTACGCTATACTATCTTCAGCTTTAATTTTAATTACCTTCAATACGTTTGAACACACGTATGTACATGTGTGTTTAATATATAGTCAAGAGCAAACGGATTTACACCGCGTGTGAACGAAAATCGAGCAGAAAGGGTCAGCCAACATTTGCAGTACTAGGAAAATCCTCGATGAAACGAGAATTAATTTCGAAGGAAACATTCGCCATTTTCCGAACAGCTCGCCCTAAAAATGTCCACTGAAATCAATTCAGTTTCTATGAGCCAACTTCTCCTTCGGTTCCAATTAAGGGACGATAATTTTAATTTGATGTCAGCCGTACGTCAATCGACATTTTCAAGTTAAAATGGGAAGTTCAGTTTTCCAATTACAATTGTTGCCATTCTATGTTTTTCTTTGTGCTTTGTAAAATGAATAATAGATCATTCTATTTTCTTTTCACCGGTAACAATCGTTTCCCACGATGACTAATTAAAGCAGTCTCGCTCCTTTGAGAACGTTGACCTATTATTTCTATACTTTTTTCCCCTTTAGTCTTTACGTCTTCCTACTCTCACGTCGACCGAGTTAAAATTATACCATTTTGTTCTCTGATAAATTCCCTGCACGCGAAGTCCTTTTTGCCTCTCCGTTTTCTTTTGACACCTTACAGTCCGCCTACCTCGCAACTACGTTAATCATCGTGTCAAAAATTATGTCCCACCCTGAAATTATTATAAAGTTCTGAAACTGGCATATCTTGATAATAATGGCTGAATTTTCGATAAAATCTGGCGACTCTTAATTGAGGTAATTAGGTTAGCACATTCGAAATGCCTTTCACGTCCTTATAATTTTCAAGTTTTCGCATGTCTGCCGGCACTTTCGGGCTAATTACTGACCGGTAACAGTTTGCAAATTAACAGCCCGGGGTATTAATCAGCTAAACTTCTAAAGAATTTTACGCGTGAGATAGTTTCCATAGAGAACACCGACGATCTCAACCCTTCTCATCCTTAATATATCGTGACACTCGACGGGAAATTACTTATCACGCTAAAATATAACAAACTTTCTCTAACATTATTTTTATACCGGCTCGCTCTTAACATATTCAAAGGGTAAAGTTCTGCTCCAAAAATGTTTCCTCGCAAACTTGTGTTCCTCTTCAAAAACGCGGAGTGCTCTTTTACGCATGTAATCAACTTCCTTTGAATCACGGATAAATATAGTACACTGGGTACATTCAGCAAATTATAAATTGGACTCTGCGAGCTTGCGAGGAGTATAAAGCACCCATCGTCCGAGCCTCAGGAGCTATTATTATGAGCGGTGATGTCTGAGACGTTACGCTACGAGCTGTTACCCCTAGAAATATTTCAAGCCTTTTTACGTTTCAAATTTTACGTAATTGCGAGAATGTCTAACACGCGAAAGCAGATGAAAAAATAGGTTGGCCAGTCTCATAACGTTGCCAAGTAATTTAGTCTCGGAGACGGTCCGGCGTATGATTTATCTTTTCCTTTGAAAAAAATTCGCTTCCGCTTTAAAAATGTTGCGACACGCGATGATCCATTGGTTTTAGGGGAATTTTCGGCTCGGTGGGAACCTGTCGGTTGCACAGAAGCGATGGACCCGCGTCGCTTTCAATCCATAATCGCTCACGTTTAATGGAGTATTCGAATCGTCCACGTCATCGTTAATGTTTGCCCGGGGACTCGGATTCGTTCTGTACAAACGACGAAAGCTCTTCGGGATTGTTTCCAACAAATCTAAACAAATTTTTCTTCCTCAGGGCCCGTTTCTTTTTTTTTTATGAATAACAGTATCGCTGTCTTGCATTCGAGGACAATCAATTTGTTCAGAATTCAGTATTTCCATTAAAGTTTTTAACTTGTCCGACGCGAGTTTTATCTCGGAAATAACTTCGGTCTCTCTTTGACGCTATACTTTCGCATTACTTAGGACTAGGACCATAGAACTTCCCGCTATAACTCTATCTCGTTTTATACTCTTCTAGCGAATTCAACATTGAACCGTGTAACTTCCCCTCGTGATGAATGATACGGAGTCCGATCCGGAATCTCAGCCGTGCGAACACACCTCGGCAACTTCTTCCCAGCCCGGGGATTCGCTCCCTAGGTGAAGTACATAATTTTATTTATATTCGATACGCGTCCGTGAGTTGCGATTTTCAGATTCCCAAGAAATTCTTATCCCGTTTCGGGAAGAAGAGGCGTATTTTTCAGCCAGGTTAAATACAGATATCTCACACACGGCAAATACGTTTTGTTCGGATCGACCTACTTCTCGCGGGTGTTGCGTTACTTAAAATGTAATGGGAAATGCATGAACGGAGGGTCTCAAAGGAACCGTGCGACGATTTAGTCAAACGTTGCTTCAATCTCGCTTTTGTTGCAACAAGATCGTCGATCCTTTCCAATTCGTATTAATACGCGATTTATTTTAAATGAGGGTGAAGTGTCAAATGCAACTCGATGAGCTTTCGTTTTCAAAAGATATAGGGAATGTGACGTATTGAGTTGTCTCAAAAGTTCGTGCCGAATTTTGGTAGCTAGGACAGGTGTGTATTAGAATGATTAAAAAGCAATTAACTGTGTATTCTAAAAAGTGAGATTCCAGGTATAAGTCTGTATAAAAATTAAGTCATTATCATATTCCAAGTATAAATGTGTATCAAAATTAAATTATTATCATATTCCAGGTATAAATGTGTATAAAAATTAAATCACTATCATATTCCAAATACAAATAAGTGTATAATAATTAAATCTCTATCATATTCCAGGTACAAATGTGTATAAAAATTAAAATGCGCTTTAAATATTTTATCAAAATACGAACTTTCCGGACTCAACTCAATACATTTTTCGGGCATCTCGGCCTTTCTTCGAATTACAGAGCAAATTTTTTATCTAAACGGAATTGTAAAATTCTAATTTTGTCGAAACGAGTTTTACAATAACCATCATTTACAGTTGGCCTGAGCAATATCCGGGAAGTAATCAAGAAATACTTTCGTACGTTTCCCTAGTCTTGCAGCTCATTTCGGATTCTGTGCGAAGTCAGATCTCCGAACTATTTCGTACCGCTTTTGACTACGTTTAACTCGAATACCAATGCCGACCAAAAGGCAGTCCCGCCCTTGCTCAATTTCGTGTCGTATGCATGCGGCTTTCCGAGGGGTTACAATATTCCCAAAGGCATATGGGAATAAGTGTTCGAACGAAAAGCGGATAAGATAAGTAAATAACGAGAGCTGCAGATAGAGTGAAATGGATTATTACGATAATATCAAATAATAGAAATTATTCTATTATCGGCCTTCTCGGAACAGGCCGAAGGCGTTAAAGTACGATTTCTCTTTCGCACACCTCAGTTAATATTCCCTATTATAAACAGAAGTTATATATAGCAAAAATTTCCTTTAATCTGAAGTCTTTCACGCGAACCGCTCGTTCCTCCGTTTCAAACGTATCATAGAGCTAACAATTCCCGGAAACTTTTACATTCGACCGACGCACGTGTCCGAATATCACATCCGGTAACAGCGTTTAAGAGATCCATTTCTGGCCGACGGTTCGGCTCGACGGTAAACGAGTCATCGAGTCGTTGATTCGCCCCGTTCGTTTCGTCCGGCGCCTTTAATTTTTGCATTCGGCAATAAAAGTTTCGTTTAAGACCAGAGATCTCGGCCGCCGGGAGAGGTTTCGACGAGTCCCCTCGAAGGTTTCATCATCGGATTCTCGAACGAGCCGAGATCAAAGGAACCCGATAAAAGCCAAGATATNTAATTTTGTCGAAACGAGTTTTACAATAACCATCATTTACAGTTGGCCTGAGCAATATCCGGGAAGTAATCAAGAAATACTTTCGTACGTTTCCCTAGTCTTGCAGCTCATTTCGGATTCTGTGCGAAGTCAGATCTCCGAACTATTTCGTACCGCTTTTGACTACGTTTAACTCGAATACCAATGCCGACCAAAAGGCAGTCCCGCCCTTGCTCAATTTCGTGTCGTATGCATGCGGCTTTCCGAGGGGTTACAATATTCCCAAAGGCATATGGGAATAAGTGTTCGAACGAAAAGCGGATAAGATAAGTAAATAACGAGAGCTGCAGATAGAGTGAAATGGATTATTACGATAATATCAAATAATAGAAATTATTCTATTATCGGCCTTCTCGGAACAGGCCGAAGGCGTTAAAGTACGATTTCTCTTTCGCACACCTCAGTTAATATTCCCTATTATAAACAGAAGTTATATATAGCAAAAATTTCCTTTAATCTGAAGTCTTTCACGCGAACCGCTCGTTCCTCCGTTTCAAACGTATCATAGAGCTAACAATTCCCGGAAACTTTTACATTCGACCGACGCACGTGTCCGAATATCACATCCGGTAACAGCGTTTAAGAGATCCATTTCTGGCCGACGGTTCGGCTCGACGGTAAACGAGTCATCGAGTCGTTGATTCGCCCCGTTCGTTTCGTCCGGCGCCTTTAATTTTTGCATTCGGCAATAAAAGTTTCGTTTAAGACCAGAGATCTCGGCCGCCGGGAGAGGTTTCGACGAGTCCCCTCGAAGGTTTCATCATCGGATTCTCGAACGAGCCGAGATCAAAGGAACCCGATAAAAGCCAAGATATAACGAAGCGAGGATTTACGCGGAACTGTTTGCCGGATAGCGGGCTTACGCGAAACGAAAGGGATGATCGCCTTCGTGAAAATTAGCACCGAAAGGGGGTCGCGCGCGGACGGTACGCGGCGCACCCCGCCGACAGATATTATCGTACATCTTCCACCCCTAGCCTTCGTTACATCTGTTCTCTCCTTTTTCTGCCTCGGAGGATCCGTCCTTCAAAGCGGTCGTGGTCCAATTATACCGAGCATGAACGATGCTCTTAACAAGTGCTGCGCGCACCGTCGTAAAACTGTAGTACAAAATCCCCCGTTCATCGCCTTTATTCATCGTCTTCGGTCGTGGTTGTCCTCTAAAATCCCCGTGAAAAATCCCGGGGACAAATCGCTCACGACCGTCGAGACGTTAAATCATGTAGTTATATATTCGTAGCGTGAAACGCGATTTTCCACGTTTCAATCCTTGGCGCGAGGATTTCAGGTGATGCGATAATACAATTCCGCTTGATTAAAGAATAGGTGGAAACAAACTTTCGCAAGTTTATCCTCTTAATATCATTCCTTAATTCTATTAGCTAAGTAGCAGCGTGGAATCTTCATTAGCCCAAACTGTTCACCTTGACTCCTTTAATTCTATTACGTAAGTGCCCTACTATCCAAGCTCTTGAATTATCCGCCTCGCTAGAAAACGCGTGTATATATATATAATAAAAGTATAAACGCGCATACATTATCAGTCATCTTTTAATCTCGCATTTGCAATTCGGCACACATTCCTTTGGCCGCCAAGGAAATTAGATTCTTTGCGAACGTTGTGTACAGACGTTTTTCCCCTGGTCCCCGACGACAAAGCGGCTGTAAATGAATTCAAATAGGTCCAGGAAGTTTGCCGTCGGGAAAACGTAAAAATCGAATGGCAGCGCGGAAACTGCGACTCGCTGGTTAGACACGATAAATGAAAGCGAAACGTCGCCATTCGTCTTGCCGCGCTGAACCCGATTCCGCAGCTTCCGTCCGCGCGAACTGACGTTTTTCACCGACGATTTTGTCAACGTAAACACAGCTTACGTCCTACGGATACGCCACCCCATACGTTATCTGAACCTCGTGTTTTCCCGATTTTCTTTTAGTCCGGCGACGCTGTATCTTATCGGGGCGCGTGGAGCCGCCGGGGAATTACCGCATTCATAAATCTCAATTCTACGTCTGCGGATTCATTTGCGCGGCAAATAATTGTTGCAAGAAGTTTAAGGAAATCCCTGAAGCGCGGGTCGCGCCGTAAAAAGTACACAAGCACGTAGGAGTCATTGTACGAAGTACCGCCGAACTAGGAGGAATCTAGACGGTTTTCAGTGCCGCGGCATACATATTAATATCCTGACCAGGCTTCGCGAATGTGCATGTTCCCGCAATCTTTTACCGTCGCCGACGTTTCTCCTGCTCTTCGCATAAATCATCTCCACCCGCAATGAAGCGCGACGGACATGCGTCCGCCCGTAACGCGGTCCCTCGTTCCGATCGCGAGGTACGTATTCCGAGTGAGTTTTTGCGTCGGAATCGAGTAGGAAAGTGACGATTGATCAATTCGGCTCGTTAGGGCGGGTCGATCGTCGTCGAATAATTTGCCGAGGATCTGCGAGTGACGTCTTCTTCATCGATACCACTGTCAAGGGTAAATTCTCGGTGATCTGGACGGCGGTGGCCGCCGCCGCTGGATCCAGATATTTCAAACCATCCCGGAATTTGTGTGTGACAACTGAGTTATGACCAACCGAGGGATTCCGCCCCTCTTTCTCTCTCGCCCGCTTCGATTGTTTCAATGTTATGTAACTGTCTACCGATGGATTTCTGGGGTTGCGCTCTCTGCCCGACTTGACGTCACGTTTCCTCCGGGCGAACACGCGAGGCAATGATAGGTATACACACGATACGCTCTCGTGTTTATGAGAAAATATTTATAGCTACAGAAAATTTACCGATCCCCGCCGTTAGTTTTAATTCTATGCGAGGCCCGCGTTTCCTCCTTCCCCCGCCGTCGCTCGAAATTCGTGGTCCCTTTGCGTAACCGCCAGTTTAGCTANTTCAATGTTATGTAACTGTCTACCGATGGATTTCTGGGGTTGCGCTCTCTCTGCCCGACTTGACGTCACGTTTCCTCCGGGCGAACACGCGAGGCAATGATAGGTATACACACGCTCTCGTGTTTATGAGAAAATATTTATAGCTACAGAAAATTTACCGATCCCCGCCGTTAGTTTTAATTCTATGCGAGGCCCGTTTCCTCCTTTCCCCGCCGCCGCTCGAAATTCGTGGTCCCTTTGCGTAACCGCCAGTTTAGCTACGAACAGATAACGCTTGCCGCGCTTTTATTCCGCTCGCGTTTTTCCAAATTGCCCGGCTTTTACGTAAGCCCCGAGGAAATTGCAAAAAGACGGCAAACATCAAACCAAATGTAAGGCTTCTAATGAATAAAAAAAAAATGATGGGGAGGGATGATGAAAAGCGGTTTATGTTTGCGTAACGCAGTAATCAATGGTTTGATTGGTGTACTTAGGACGTGTTTTTCCTTGCTTTCTACACGACCGATGCTTTTATATCGAGATACATTTTTATGGAGAACACATTGTTGGATGTAAACAGACGGCTACCGAAATCTCAAGGCTGTTATTAAAATTCTTTATTCGGCAACTGACGGATTAACAATCACGACTTTATTTCATAATTTTTTTTAATCTATTTCTGTCTCTGATTTTTATTATTCGATGCTATCGATGAGAGCATTAATTCCGAAGGGTTCTCTTGAATTCTGCATTTTATGAAGTTATTTATTATATTGTTGCAAAGCTTCTCATTACTCTTTTAACGAGATTGTGCAACGCGACGGTTTAGTGGTGATTCTTGCATTTACACGGAATTTCTAGATCATCGGATTTGCGTCCGTAAGCCCTTTGACGAACTTATCGTAACACGTTTTAATCTATAGGTATTTAAATCAATTACGGCGGCCGTAGTAGCAGGATTTTTTTTAAGTCGACGCGACGGATATCGACGTTAAAGATATCGAGACGCGCCGTGCTCGGGCCTCGTTGTCAGTTTAAACAGAGTATTCCATTTCGTTCAAATGCACACAATTTCTCATTACTGCTTCAATCATTCTTCTCTTATGTAAATTCAACCTTGCCCAGTTAATTTCATTCAACGACCGATCATGTAACGTCCGACCGGCAATTATGTTCTCCGCGAGGCAATTTTTTATCCAACTCCGTAAAAAAATTAATATTTTAAATATAAGACGTAAGAGTCATGTACGAGTATTAACTCAACAATGTCTAACGCACTCTTGAACTTTCAACAACGATTAACTAATATTTGAAAGAATAATTGCCTCGGCGTGCAAACAGTAATTTAAATACGTCTTACGTACGTTGCGTCGCGGTTTTCGTTTACACAGTGTCCGAGTGTCAGCGCAGTTGTAAAGCTCACGAGCGGATAAAAGAAGCACGTTTAGTGCCATTTAATTAATTAAATGTACGCATCGCGTTTGCTCCCGGCAGCTGTAGTCACGTTTCACGGCTGGCGTTGCAACAACATTAAAAGTAATGGGTTTGTTTTGCGCGTTTCGACTAATTGCTTAAACAACGGCTTCATATATCGGATAAGTGCGAATTTGGATGCTCGCCTCTCCTTGAACATAAATTACAAAAATTTATGGAAAATGAATAACGCGAGGTATTTCGAACAATGCTCGAGTTACGAGTCTCTGGATAACAATACATCTGATAAACTTTTCGTGTACGAAAAATAATCTACCAGGTTTCTGGAATTCTGCGTGCAAAATTGGATTAAAAACTTACGGAATATCAAGAGAGAGCGTGTACCTGTGTACAGTTTAATTTTAACAATTCGCAATATCCCCCAGCTTTTCTTGTTTTCGGCTTCATAAACGTTTTACGAGTTTTTCAGCGCGATTTGAAGAAAACTTCCCACAAACGCGAACTTTCTCCCGATAGCTTAAGAGTTCTTAACAAGTTTACGGATTAATTTAATCGCACTGCGTGTTTCCTTTTATAGAAGAGGAGTTATTATTAAATCCAGTATAGTATCCTATTATTTGATAACTAATATTGAATTGTTTTAATTTATTAACTCTTCGTTGAAACATCAAATCAACATAAGAACGTTGCATTACTTGAACGATCGTCTGATATCAAAGTTCGCTAAGTTCGTATCAAGAATTCAAGATTCGAGCGGTGTTGGTCCGCGTTCAAAGACTGAGTTGAAGAACAATAAATGGAAAATTTAACGGTGCGGCAGTGTTCAGTGTAACGAATGTTTACTCGTTAAACGTTTAACGTCGGTGTTCGAGCGTATCAGAAAGGTATAAACAGGAAAGTCGAAGTCGACCGCTTGTTATCTTGAAACTTTAGCGAAACGTTATAATCCACTTAAGGCTTTAAAGCTCTTAATGGTTTTACGGATGAGAAGAGAAACTAGTCCGGTCCTCGGGAAGTCGCCTTCGCGCTCGTACTTATTTGCGTAGAGGTGTACCATTTTAATTATCGTTTATCTTCGTCTCGAACTTCGGGACATCGATTTTCTTCTTAAAGACAGGACGACTGCAGTCTATTCAGTGAAATTCTGAATGCAGTATAGTATAATTTAATTGAAAACTGTAGCAATCTCGGAATATTCGAGGAGGTTCTAGTCAACTACGTGTCAAATGACGGTTCTAGAACTTTCGCAGAGAAGATTTCAACGCTCTCAACATTTTCATTATTTATGGTAGCCGAAGAAATAGCGAAAATCTATGGGTCGCGTCGCCACTCGCCCGGGATCGTCCCCTGCATTTCTGTCCGATAATAAAATTTATTACCGATGCTATTTTACCGAACGGACGTATTAAGGAAATTCGATTTCTCGTCCTCAACACAAATCAGATCATCTGGTCTCAATAAATTGAAATTTTACTCATTTACCTATAAGGATTATTTTTTTTCTCTGAAGAAGTAAAAAGTTAATAAACTGAATCAAATACGCGTTATTGGAACGTGCATTACGTATTGTACGAAGCTCATGCATGCAACGTCCATTAGTGCGTATAAAAATATTCTACTGCGGGCCATTAAATGTTACAAGAGTATAATGTAATATTAAAATGCGATTAACGCGGCATTAACTGAATGTATGCAGATCGGAAAGTATGTCGCTTGTATTCATATTCAGTACAGTAGTTAGCGTGCTTATGCATAACAGAAATATTCTGTGGCTCCGGAAGTGAAGTTCGCGGTAAAGATACGAAGCATGTTAGCCCGGTTTCATAAAGGTAATAAGATTTATTATACGGGGAACCTTCGTCAAACTTCCGCGGCTCCATCCTGACAGGCCCCCGGCTAGAATACTTATATCCCAAGCACTTCTACTACCAATCGCCTTTCGGCGATTCGCCTCTTCGTAACCGCGCGATTTAATCGCTGATACGGAGTTACCCTCGAGCGGATTACGCGTTTGATCTTGACCGTAAATTCCATTTCGCGGATAGAAAGCGTCACAAGTAATTATCTTAACAAATGAACTTGGTATCAGGCACAGAAATTGTCAGAAATACTTGAGAGAAGATAACGGATCGCTATATCATTGTCATTATAATTTCATGCTAGCGTCCTATCTTGATAAGGTCAAAAAGCAAGATTCCAATCACCGTAACACACAATATATCATGAAATTTCTATATAAAAAATCTTTTCAATTAAGAAATTAAATTATTTATTGCAAGAACTTTTTCTTCGTCGAAGCGAGAAATATTGTAAACAAAAGTTGTATATGTATATGTATAAAAAATCTTTTCAATTAACAAATAAAATTATTTATTGCAAGTATTTTTTCTTCATCGAAGCGAGAAATATTTTAAATAAAAATTGTAGCTTCAATTGTTAAATGGTTCTATGTAATTTTTGTTAATTCCACTCGTTAAAGAAAATTTCGTACTTCGTTAGTTATAAATATTTTTATAGTACGAGCATTCAATTAAGCTATCAAATCGTTAGTGAAACTATTGTTTGTTGGTGTCGGTGATTTGCATTTTGAAGATTTCTCTTCGCGGAGGGCAAATGATTAATCACTTCGATCGTTGCTAGGATTTAGTAGACAAAAGGGACCGTAGTCGAAAATGGTAATTGTCCGCGATACAGGATGTGAAGTTAATCGATCATTCTGGTGAACCGCAATAATTGTGCAGGAAATTGACAAGCCTGGTCAATCAAGTGTCTTAGATAATATAATATCTAAATATAAATATTCCTTGTAGGATTTGGACTATAACTACAATTTTTGAAGTGGAATTTTTAATGCGATCAAAAGAATGTCCCAGCATGCTTAATTACTCAAATTCAATTACGTCTAAAGTAGTCTCTGGTAAATCCAAATAATTTTCGCATGAGAATCTTGTACGTTTTCAATATGAAAGCGTAAGGATTCCTTTTCCATTCCAAAATTGACCAGCCTGGTCAATCAAATGTCTTAGATAGTATAATATCTAAATATAAATATTCTTTATGGAATTTCAACTATGACTACAATTTTTTAAGCGAAATGTTAATCGATCATTCTGGTGAACCGCAGTAATTGTGCAGGAAATTGACAAGCCTGGTCAATCAAGTGTCTTAGATAATATAATATCTAAATATAAATATTCCTTATAGGATTTGGACTATAACTACAATTTTTGAAATGGAATTTTTAATGCGATCAAAAGAATGTCCCAGCATGCTTAATTACTCAAATTCAATTACGTCTGTAGTAGTCTCTGGTAAATGCAAATAATTTCTGCAAGAGAATTTTGTACGTCTTCAACATGAAAGCGTAAGAATTCCTTTTCCATTCCAAAATTGACCAGCCTGGTCAATCAAATGTCTTAGATAATATAATATCTAAATATAAATATTCTTTATGGAATTTCAACTATGACTACAATTTTTTAAGCGAAATGTTAATCGATCATTCTGGTGAACCGCAATAATTGTGCAGGAAATTGACAAGCCTGGTCAATCAAGTGTCTTAGATAATATAATATCTAAATATAAATATTCCTTATAGGATTTGAACTATAACTACAATTTTTGAAGTGGAATTTTTAATGCGATCAAAAGAATGTCCCAGCATGCTTAATTACTCAAATTCAATTACGTCTAAAGTAGTCTCTGGTAAATGCAAATAATTTCTGCAAGAGAATTTTGTACGTCTTCAACATGAAAGCGTAAGAATTCCTTCCATTCCAAAATTGACCAGCCTGGTCAATCAAGTGTCTTAGATAATATAACATCTAAATATAATATCTAAACATAAAATATATCTAAATATAGATATTCCTCATGGGATTTGGACTATGACTAAAATTTTTGAAGCGGAATCTTAACACGATCAAAAGTACGTCCCAGCGTGCTTAATTACTCAAATTCCATTACGTCTAAAGTAGTCCCTGGTAAATGGAAATAATTTCCGCATGAGAATCTTGTACGTTTTCAACGTGAAAGCGTAAGAATTCCTTTTCCATTCTTTGGAGCAGCGCGCCGTGTCTGAGAGGGTACTGCGGAGTTCAAATTTTATCAGCCGTTTGTATAACAACGCGACCTCACTACGGCAAGAATTCTCGGGATGTTTGGCATACGGACTAGCAACAAAAAACATTCTTTCTAGTATAAAGGCACGGGGCTCCCTTTGATATATCAGAGTCTCCCGGGTCATACGCGCCACTTTTTTATTCCTCTGATAGGCTTCAGCCAGGATTACCTTTTCTGATACTGTCATTCACACATTGCCCGTATCTTCCACGAATACATCATACGTCGTGTATGCACACACGCGCTTTGCCTCTTATATCGCTTCCCTGTCCTGCCTCACTTTGGTACACTTCAATGGCAATAAATCTTTTATTTTGCATGTGCCGCTTCCTCAGTGACGTTAACGATATCACGTGGACACAGCCTTTGTCCATTTTTAAGATACATTTGTATCAAAAGAATAAGAATAATTCAATTCATTGAATTTCGACAAAGGCGTCAGTAAAAAAATNTGGAATTTTTAATGCGATCAAAAGAATGTCCCAGCATGCTTAATTACTCAAATTCAATTACGTCTGTAGTAGTCTCTGGTAAATGCAAATAATTTCTGCAAGAGAATTTTGTACGTCTTCAACATGAAAGCGTAAGAATTCCTTTTCCATTCCAAAATTGACCAGCCTGGTCAATCAAGTGTCTTAGATAATATAATATCTAAATATAAATATTCTTTATGGAATTTCAACTATGACTACAATTTTTTAAGCGAAATGTTAATCGATCATTCTGGTGAACCGCAATAATTGTGCAGGAAATTGACAAGCCTGGTCAATCAAGTGTCTTAGATAATATAATATCTAAATATAAATATTCCTTATAGGATTTGAACTATAACTACAATTTTTGAAGTGGAATTTTTAATGCGATCAAAAGAATGTCCCAGCATGCTTAATTACTCAAATTCAATTACGTCTAAAGTAGTCTCTGGTAAATGCAAATAATTTCTGCAAGAGAATTTTGTACGTCTTCAACATGAAAGCGTAAGAATTCCTTCCATTCCAAAATTGACCAGCCTGGTCAATCAAGTGTCTTAGATAATATAACATCTAAATATAATATCTAAACATAAAATATATCTAAATATAAATATTCCTCATGGGATTTGGACTATGACTAAAATTTTTGAAGCGGAATCTTAACACGATCAAAAGTACGTCCCAGCGTGCTTAATTACTCAAATTCCATTACGTCTAAAGTAGTCCCTGGTAAATGGAAATAATTTCCGCATGAGAATCTTGTACGTTTTCAACGTGAAAGCGTAAGAATTCCTTTTCCATTCTTTGGAGCAGCGCGCCGTGTCTGAGAGGGTACTGCGGAGTTCAAATTTTATCAGCCGTTTGTATAACAACGCGACCTCACTACGGCAAGAATTCTCGGGATGTTTGGCATACGGACTAGCAACAAAAAACATTCTTTCTAGTATAAAGGCACGGGGCTCCCTTTGATATATCAGAGTCTCCCGGGTCATACGCGCCACTTTTTTATTCCTCTGATAGGCTTCAGCCAGGATTACCTTTTCTGATACTGTCATTCACACATTGCCCGTATCTTCCACGAATACATCATACGTCGTGTATGCACACACGCGCTTTGCCTCTTATATCGCTTCCCTGTCCTGCCTCACTTTGGTACACTTCAATGGCAATAAATCTTTTATTTTGCATGTGCCGCTTCCTCAGTGACGTTAACGATATCACGTGGACACAGCCTTTGTCCATTTTTAAGATACATTTGTATCAAAAGAATAAGAATAATTCAATTCATTGAATTTCGACAAAGGCGTCAGTAAAAAAATATTTAATTGACGAAACGCGCAATTAAAATTATTATTAGAAAGACTTAACTTAGTATTTATGTTTGAGTAATTTCCTCTGTCATGTCTGTGACTCGATTCGTCTGTTTTCAATATTATGCACGATCGATGGTGTACCAAAACATCCTTGATTCATCAGGGATCCTCGATTCGAGCTTGTGAACAATAATCAGTGAACCATTAGATTCGGACCTGATTTGATCAGAGCTAGATTTGATCAGAAATGTCTCGAGATTCGCGATTCTCGACTGCATTGTCCTTTGATTATGGCAGTGATCGACGCTCTCAAAAGGATAACCGAACCGTCGAACCATGTGATTTCATTGACTTCTTGACGAGAATACCGATACCAGAAATGCAATTTCGACGTGTTAATTTAATACGACACGACGGACTCAATGAATTTATGTTAATAGTATTCTCCGTTCATACTTAAGATTTTAAATTTTTCAGTGATAAGGCTAAAAATTATATCGTGGTGTGAATTTAAGCAAAAATGCAAGACTTTATGTGTGAACTTTTTAGTTATGGTCCTGGACTTTCCTTTTAGCCTACTTCCTCCTACTGATCATATATATGTACTCTATTTTTCTCTCGCCACTTTTGACTAACACTGGACCATCGGTGACTGAGAAACTGCTTAAAAATGTAGAGAGAACTTCTGGACTTCGAACTAAAAGCACGCGACGCGCATATAACGGCAGAGTTCTCAAGTATTCAGATGCCACATATTAGAAAACGCGGATCAAGAGAAAATACGTTACACCGCCGGCATTAAAATGTTAAGACGAAAAAAGAATCCGGAAAGCAAGACGTCCTCGCCGCGGACGTACAACATCTGCTCGTCGCATATTTTTCCATACATTGCGCTTCATCCATATATGCGCGCACATCCGTACGTTTGACGCAGAAGTCAATACGGATGAAGTTCGAATATTAAAATAACTCTGACAATAACAAAATTCCATATATAACGCCGACGTACCGTAACTTATTCACGTCATGGGCTTCAAGAGTTACCGAACCTGTCCAAGTGCCCCGTTAATTTTTTTAAACTTCCTGGCTAAAAGTTTTAGCTGTCTCAATTTTTTGACGCAGAACAAATCGAATCTGCATTCACTTAATTACCGTCCAACGATTTTTTACTATATTTTAATCCCTATTAAAGCAGACACGAAGTATAAATATAGAAGACATCGGTTTTTAAATTTTACTAGCTATAAACGAATGAATTCGACTGTCTCATAAATGTGCATAAAAATCGAAGGTCTTAAAGCTAGGCACGAAGTCACGTTCGTATCATAAAACGAGATTCTTGCGTCAAAGAGCATATAAACAGTGCGCGCATAATTTCATACTAAATGCGATCTAAGGACACGCTAATAATCGCACAATTACGTTTCAGCGTTGCTGCATCCGCTTCAGCATCACTACTACTTTGCAGCAATACCTCAAAGCCGTTTCACGCATAGCTCGCTTCAAGTATTATAGAATCGGGCAATAATAATCTGCCCTCCAGTATAACTTACAAATCTTGTTTTCAAAGGCATCCTTTGAGGCCAATATTATAATCGGCTGTCTCAGTATTTCATTGAATAACCAGCACTATTTTTTATACCTCTATCCTGCATTAGGGAACCGTTTCACGCGTTGCAATAAATCGTATAATAACTTCCGCCACATTTTTCCTCCTAACATGTTGCAGCCATAACGAATGCTTTATGTGGACGTGCATGTAGCTACATATAAGAGTTACAACGGCCCGTGTGACACTAAAAATCCATTTTAGAAATCACCCATTTTTTTTCGTACGTAATTTACGCGTCCAGTAGGAGTTATACGTGAGGCCCCCATTTGTTGAATTTGGAACGAAACGTAGAACATGCATTCGCTTTTTCAACTAAATGACGAAGTTACTCTCTTTGTATTATTAACAACAAATAAGTTAACAGCGAGCGGCGATACATAAATCGTTTATTTTAGAAAAACGCGATTCCGGGGCGAATGTTTGTTGGTGTTTATAAAATTCTGTTGCATTTCCAGTGCGCGAGTTTATTTTCGTTGTCTGGCAAGTGAATCTCAGAGGCAATACGTATTTAGAACGGTTTAGAGTTAGGGACGTGAAAGAAACCTCGCGAAATCTAAGATCTATCTGTCTTTTAGACGTAAGCACCTAGCGGATATATTTCCTGGCATTTTCTTCGAACTCCTCGTGTGTCTACACGGTGTACGAATTAAATAAAGCAGAACCGCGTTGAAAGGGAGCTTGTTTTGAGAAGCAGGAAGAAATTTTTCAAAAAAACTATTACGAGGTTTAACCGTCCTCCTCGCGTGGGTACGGAGACAATGCCCATGTGGTATCCCACGTCATTCATCACTTTTTCATCGCGGAGTGACGCCGTTACGAGGGCCGGCGCTTAAAATGATTTTTAAGAAAAACTCTAAGGTATCAATCTTTGGTGACAAACAGCGTCGCATCCATCGCCGAAACGCGAGACCCGCGACAATCGATCAACGACGCTTCACGCGACAGTTAACACGTCGCTCCGTCCGTATGATAAAGTTGCTGAACGAAGACATGACTTCGTTTCCGATAAGCGAACCGACGACGCACGATTGCCGATATTCCTCGAGACGCTTGCGCGCGTTCGGTATCCCGGATAGAAATCGACGGACGCAGTACACCGTCTCTTATAAACCTTGAAACTCGCGAAGGTACGCGCAAGAAAGCGAGGCATTATCAGCGAATCAAATTAAGCTTCTGCTAAATCGTCGAAGCATAAAAGCTTCTTATATCAAATCTCGATCCTCCGGCGGATATAGAGTTATTATCTGCAGTTTTTACGCGGATAGAAAATTTCTTCAAGTTTTACTAGTTGCAAACGACTGAGAACAATTTTGAACATTTTATTGCAGTTTTTAGTCGATTCGGTGTGTTAGGCAATTACGAAAGTTGGGGGGCATTTATTGTAAAACTTATGAACGGGGGTGTGTATTTGAGAGCGCGGGGAGCAAGAATTACGTGGCGGAACGGATGACTGCGGATATTAGCGGCGATCATTTCCCCTCGAATCCGTCGGCCGTTTAACCCCATCGAACCTCGGTATACGTTTCAGTGGTACGCATCAATTCTCGCTTCACCTTCGCCTACCCGTTCGGCTCTATTTCACCCGGACACGGGAATCACGCGATCTCTTTTTTTCGTACACCTATAGATATCCGAGCGGCGGGGGGAGAGAATTTCTCAACGAGCTCGACGAAAATAATCTATCTATTCCATTTTAATCAAGACGAGCCAATTTGTTCCGACCGAGGGAAAGTTTAATTTATTTTAAAAAGTTCCGGAAGGTCAGGTTCACCTAGATTAATTGTGTTAGAAGAATTCGTTTCAGTATAAGTTTCACGACGTAAAAGGGNCGATAAGCGAACCGACGACGCACGATTGCCGATATTCCTCGAGACGCTTGCGCGCGTTCGGTATCCCGGATAGAAATCGACGGACGCAGTACACCGTCTCTTATAAACCTTGAAACTCGCGAAGGTACGCGCAAGAAAGCGAGGCATTATCAGCGAATCAAATTAAGCTTCTGCTAAATCGTCGAAGCATAAAAGCTTCTTATATCAAATCTCGATCCTCCGGCGGATATAGAGTTATTATCTGCAGTTTTTACGCGGATAGAAAATTTCTTCAAGTTTTACTAGTTGCAAACGACTGAGAACAATTTTGAACATTTTATTGCAGTTTTTAGTCGATTCGGTGTGTTAGGCAATTACGAAAGTTGGGGGGCATTTATTGTAAAACTTATGAACGGGGGTGTGTATTTGAGAGCGCGGGGAGCAAGAATTACGTGGCGGAACGGATGACTGCGGATATTAGCGGCGATCATTTCCCCTCGAATCCGTCGGCCGTTTAACCCCATCGAACCTCGGTATACGTTTCAGTGGTACGCATCAATTCTCGCTTCACCTTCGCCTACCCGTTCGGCTCTATTTCACCCGGACACGGGAATCACGCGATCTCTTTTTTTCGTACACCTATAGATATCCGAGCGGCGGGGGGAGAGAATTTCTCAACGAGCTCGACGAAAATAATCTATCTATTCCATTTTAATCAAGACGAGCCAATTTGTTCCGACCGAGGGAAAGTTTAATTTATTTTAAAAAGTTCCGGAAGGTCAGGTTCACCTAGATTAATTGTGTTAGAAGAATTCGTTTCAGTATAAGTTTCACGACGTAAAAGGGTCGACAATGGGGAAGCCAGTTTTTCTGCCGGCAAGTTTTACTCGTAATTCAGTGGACGACTGTAAGGAAGATAAAGGACTTTGTCTTTGTAATAATTATAATTATAATTATTGAGAGAGAGAGAGGGAGAGATTACAGTAACAGAAACAAGCTTTACGGAGAGAAATTGGAATCGTAGAAGGTATTCCAATGAAATTACTTCGCTCTTTCATTAAATTAGCCTGTAACGAAGGATACTTTCTCGATAAGTACAACAATTTTATAAAACACAATTAAGCATCTTCTCAAGACAGGATATTACGTGAAACAGAATGACTTTACTGTCGGAATTTTTGTACATTTAAAATGAGCATCGATTTTGACGAAAATTTTCATTTGCATATAAAACACAACCGTGAATCGATTCGGAACTCATTTTAAGACGAAATTCAACGGCCCGACAGAAATTACGTAAATGTATTCCAGTTGATTGACGCAGGCTCTTGAAGATCCTGCGATACTAAATTGCTTCTGAAAAACGTGATTAAATCCAGAAACTATAATTTACATACGCCCCCTTCCAATTATCACGGCCGTTACAAAAACGAGGGTAACTCGGCACCTACAGAATTTATGTCGCGATACATCAACCTGCGTCATCTCTACTTGTGAACGGGTCTTAGAAACTCTCAGATCTTTGAGATAGAATATTCGAACATAATTATTTCGCAAAATTCTGACGGACGAATCGAATACATTATTAAATCTCTTTGAACTAAATACGCTGGCTACTCGTAAATCGTCTAATTACAGTGGTGCCGGTGTAAACGTCGAAAATTCTACGTCCACGTCACGCGCTGCCAATTTTCATTATAGAATCGACACTAGGCGTATCCGGGTATCCTCGAACGCGCGGATTTCCACCGGGGGTCGAGAGCGTAAAATCGTTCGGGCGCCTCATATTTACTTCCGTGCCGGATTGAAAAGCGAGGGAATACATAGCCCCGGTCCTATGGATAGTCATCGTGCTCCGGAGCCAATTAATCGCCGGATCGGGTCGCGTCGGACGAAAAACCTTCCGCCGCTCGAATAGCATTTAATGACCGGCGAAATCTCGAAAACGAGGCATTATATAAAACATCCCGGCGATGCCGGACTTGGGACTTGTGCACCGGGATCCGGAATTTACGGCGCGTCTCGCTATCAGTGTGCCGTAGTCATCCATTTGTTACGATAAACGACGCACAGTTGCGAACACCCTCTAAATATTAACGACGCACTGTATGCATATGTATAGCACGGAGAATAGCACCGGTCCGGTTAAAACGGGTTTTACATCATTAATTTACGAACCATTTGCAAACCATTTGGTGTACGACGAAAATTTAATTCGGCCCAATTACGCGGGAGCGTTTACCAAATGAGTTTATGGATCGTTCCCGATCGCCCGATTTTCCGACGACGCGACGACGCTCGTACCTTTCCTCCCGCGATCGTAGGAGCTTCGTGGAAACGATTCCGCCTTCGCAGGATGTTTGCAGGACTCTTTGAAAGTTCCCGGAGGGCATTCTACTGGCAGCGGCCACTTCCACGAATCGATGTATTTCGACCGTCGGAAGTTACGTGAGTGCCCGGTCGTTCAGCGTAGAATTCCGGAAACGCCGACGTAACGACGTTAATGAATCCCGGAAGAATTCGTAGAACGCGGCGTTTTAGGGACGGGAACATCCGCGCTTTCCGTCTGAAGACGTGCTGGAATTTCCCGTCGATTTCCCGGCAAAGATGGAACGAGTCCGCTCGGCCACGGAACGGGGTCTTACGCGTCTCTTAAACGATCCCGGGAGTGCTGCGAGGCTTTTGATAACGCGTACAGAGGAACGCGTTCGAATCCGTGGGAAATGGCCAGGACGATTTTTCGACCGACGACTTCCCGTCGTCTTTCCATTTCACAGACCGTTCCGAGGGTGACTCTCGGATCTCTCGCCTCATTTATCCAACGGCCGCGCGTTCGTTATTCCTACAATGCTCACTCTCGGATCTCGTTTCATGACGAGTACCGGCGCTCAGAATTTAAAGAGGAGACACTCGACTCGCCTTTCATTAATACGAACGCAATTTATCAAACAGGGGACAATGCGACAGAAACGGGTAAAAAGAGTCCGCGCGATACTCGCGACGACACCGTCTGCTTATCGGACGCGATTAATCTGTTAGATTTCTTCAAATGCAAACTTCTCTTCATCGTTAAATTCGATTCTTTCATTCCGACATCAAAAATACAGAAACAATTTAATAATTCTCGTCAAGAAACAATTTAAAAAAATAATTAAAACAATTTATTTTTCACGTGAGATCTGGAGTATTTAATTAAAAAAGACTCACCAAGTTATGTTGCCGTAAACTCGGTTCGTTGGCGATCATTCGCGGTGCGTTTCACATAGATCTCGAGGGTTGCGATCGGAACGCGACGCGCGCTTCGACGATACTGGCCGGCGACGCCTCGCGGAACCCGCGTCGCGACGCTCGGACGCAGAGCGCGTACTCCGAGACGCCAACCTATCCGGGCACCGGTCCATGTTTCACCGCCGCCGGTGGTTTCGGTGTCCACACTTACGCTACGCCGAGGAAACTTTTCAACTCCTACATTCTTCCACGTTAATTACTTCGCACCTCGCGGTGATACGTCTTATCAGTCGTGAAACTTTATTCGCGTTCGCCGCATACCTCTTCGTCACCCTCGCCACAAAAAGCGCGTCCCGCGACGTTTCAATTATAGTAGAAATATGATTCGGAAAGAAAAAACAAAAGGGTAATCGATGNCCGGTGGTTTCGGTGTCCACACTTACGCTACGCCGAGGAAACTTTTCAACTCCTACATTCTTCCACGTTAATTACTTCGCACCTCGCGGTGATACGTCTTATCAGTCGTGAAACTTTATTCGCGTTCGCCGCATACCTCTTCGTCACCCTCGCCGCAAAAAGCGCGTCCCGCGACGTTTCAATTATAGTAGAAATATGATTCGGAAAGAAAAAAAAAAAAGGGTAATCGATGGAGAGTATTATTCGTATTTACGTCGGATTTTAACATATGACGTTTATTCCGCGGGATAATCGGCGCGCAACTGGAATCGGATATGCAGGCATTTATGGAGACAAGCGCGATATATTGATAAATTGAAAATTGTAATTATTCCTCGTTATTTGAAAAGCTTTTAAACCAATGAAATCCCGATTGGAGCGATGCCGATTATAAAGTGATCTCATTTCAACGGGATTTGTGAATTAATTAAAAACTGTTCGCAGCGCGGACACGTCGTTAACTCGCGCATATTTTCGCGGCACGCGTATTGTTGCCCCGGCGGCGGCTCGTGTCGGGGGCAGCAGCGAAAACAACGCCGGCGTACTTTTTTTTCCCCCGGGAACAGACTTTTTGGTTTCGCAATAATTGCGAGAAAGATTCGTCCCGTGAAATAATTTGACCGCGACAGCCGTTTCACAGAGTTGGTTTGACTGCTTACGTCATTCCCATTCGCTGCGCCCGTCGAGTACCAATCCTGCGCAGGGGTGGGCTTTTCTCCCTTGCTTTCACGTCCCCTGCGAGGCCGAGTTAAAAGTCACACATCATTTTTGCCGATTGGACTTTTTGTTCGGAATGAAACTCAACGTCTTTCCCCCTACGCGCGCCGTCCGCGGGGGCGAAGTTTGCTATCACAACATTTTCTCACCGTCCGGTGCAAAAAATTCGAAATACTTTTTCTGCTTTTTTCGGGCATTTATTTTAGCTTATTTAATTTTGAAGTTTTATATGAACTAGAAGGGAGGGTGTTAAACCAAATATTTAATTAGGCGATAGTAAAAGCGTGATGGCAAATAGAACACGTGGAATGGTCGGAAGATGTGCTCGTGTTTCAAGAACATCGGATGAAATAGTGGTCTCGTAAAGATAATGGGTACGTATCAAACGTAAAGTCTAAAGAGATTTCGCGCTCTCTGTACCACGTACTAAAACGTGTGTATGGTGTTTATTGATCTATTATCTAATAGAAGCAATAGAACCAGCACGTATCACACTACCATTGACAGAAACACGTGTCATTATAGTCGCTACGACTACGACAGTCTGCTAGATAGCAATGCATTGTAAACTTCAATCAATGGGTTTCTGACAAAAGCTTAGATGATTTTTCTTTTTCAATTTCAGNCTACGCGCGCCGTCCGCGGGGGCGAAGTTTGCTATCACAACATTTTCTCACCGTCCGGTGCAAAAAATTCGAAATACTTTTTCTGCTTTTTTCGGGCATTTATTTTAGCTTATTTAATTTTGAAGTTTTATATGAACTAGAAGGGAGGGTGTTAAACCAAATATTTAATTAGGCGATAGTAAAAGCGTGATGGCAAATAGAACACGTGGAATGGTCGGAAGATGTGCTCGTGTTTCAAGAACATCGGATGAAATAGTGGTCTCGTAAAGATAATGGGTACGTATCAAACGTAAAGTCTAAAGAGATTTCGCGCTCTCTGTACCACGTACTAAAACGTGTGTATGGTGTTTATTGATCTATTATCTAATAGAAGCAATAGAACCAGCACGTATCACACTACCATTGACAGAAACACGTGTCATTATAGTCGCTACGACTACGACAGTCTGCTAGATAGCAATGTATTGTAAACTTCAATCAATGGGTCTCTAACAAAAGCTTAGAAGATTTTTCTTTTTCAATTTCACTCTGTAGTATAAATTATCCTTTTTATTTAATGTCGTGTATTCAATATTCGTATATTTAATATCGTATATTCAATATATTTTCTAATGAACGTTTCAATAAAGAGTTTCGAGTGATTGCGTTTATTATCGTCGTATTATTGTCAAGCGTATCGAGTGGAGAACAAATGTAGGGCCGATATGATTAATAGACGGAATTAATTTCGTGTGAATCAATTTATGGGCGCGTTAAGAGATCGTCAATTAATATCATCACTCTTATACCCAGTCGGCATTCCTTTCTTTCTTATGCTATTGGCAAAGCGTGAATTATGAACTCTTCACTCCCATTTGGAGGGTAGCTTTCCACCCTCCATATTATTACATTAATTGGACATTAACAGATATTGAATCTCCAATCGAATTGATTTGGGTTGCCTGGCACTCACAGAAATATTTTATTAACATTACACATTTATTATTAATATTAATATTGCATATGGCACCTGATTTTCAAAATATATTTTCGTAAAATATGTTTTCGTATCAAACGTATATCTCGTCGCTAACTATTGTCCATGTGAATGAGATCGCTGACTGTGCATGTCCGTATCAACGGCCTTCTGTTTTAAAATAATTAACTTAATCTAAAGGACGTACGTGACAGGAAAACTCGTTGGGTGGTAACGGTGAATCAACATACGAATATCTCGTCTTCGAGCCGGATGCCTCGATTATAATGATAATCGAATTGGCAGGAGGAAGTTCCAATCAGGAATTACCGAGCTGCTGACCGGTCGATACCCGGTGTAATCAAAATATGTAACTTTCAATTACTTGAGCACACAAAATTTTCGGCTTGATTACAATCCTCGCTTTGTTCCCCCCGCCGGTTAATGCAGCGCTATTTGCACAGTTATTGAAATATGAAAAGTAGGTGTACACCGCGATGAAGATCCTGGAAAATGACTATTATTATGGGGAAGTTATTAAACCTATACCATATTGATTCAGAGTCAATATGAAATTGATTATTCAGCAGCACTCCGCATAATCGTTTCCTTTAAAAGCTGTCTTCCTTCGTACCTTTTAAGGAAGAGGGGAAATTATGCAAAGTTCCTGCGCATTCCTTTTTTTCCCTGAATGAATAACTTCGATATTTTAATATTGGCACGGCGAAAAAAAAGTCGTATACGTGCATGGAAATGAGGACAGTGACATTTGCAAGTACAAAATTGGGGGTGTTTTATAGTCGATGGTTTGAGTTCCTGGCCAATGTACAAGGAACTGGCGTTAGTCCAAAATGACCATCCGCGATAGTGGTGAGAGCGGTTTGTCGATTCCACCGCGGTATCGTGTTTCCTTCCTGAGAGGTATTCGCGCGAGGCGATTCCTGAACTCGTGCAACTCCGTTTACTTACAACTCGCGTCTTCCTTAATTTATGTAAACCCCGAGTTTCCGGCAAAACTACGCCAGCAGCTTGTAGCGTGCGGCAACCGTTTCGCGGTGCACGCGATTAATCCCTCGTCATTAATTCAAAAATCACTCAATATTCGAGAGACGCTCCGCTCTCCCGGACGTTCTTCCAGGACTCTGAGATTAATTCCCTGGAGGATACTCCTTGATTGCATTATTTTTATCTTAATCAATTTTTCCACCTTTGCATAATGTAAAACATGTCTCCATATTCATGTTTTCCTGTTAAACAAGATTAAACATTGAATTACTTCGGGGAATGATATTATTTATAAATAACTGTAATTCTTTCTCCTGAACTAATTTCGTTCGGCGAGGGGTTGCACGAGTAAAAATGTCGGCGATATTCAAAAGATCGTGTTGGTATTTGCCCTCATAACTAGTTCCACGGGTTCGATAAAATTGTCTTCATACCGAAGCATATATTAATATCCTTCGCCCACGAACGCGTGCTGCAGCGACTCAATTCTTCGGTTTTTCCAAATTTTTGCCACTCGGGCTTCTCGGATGAAAATCATTTATTTTTGAACGTCGCATAAATTACGCACGCGGGTGGTTTAGGTATTTATTTATGAATGAAACTACGGAATATCGTATTCAAACTCATTTTTTATTGAAAATATGAAAATACATGGGATCGTACATTATTGTTTGTCATAAATTATCAATAATCATCAGTGTACATTTTTATTTCTCGTACATTTGTCACCGGAATGAACATAGTAAAAATATCCAAAATATATTATAACAGATAAATATGCTTATATGTCCTATGAGAAGTATCAACAAAAAATTTTATGTACAAGTGTGCTAGCAATCTATTATGAAATACAATTGTACGTCATCAGTTACCTGGTTGAAATGTGTAAAAATACTGTTAAGAAAAATATTACCTCGATTATAATAAACTTTTGTACTGCAAAAAACGGACTGTCAAAATGCTGTTAAAAAACGCATATTAAATATTTACATTTGGTAAATTTTTCCGGGAGAACGACGCTCTTTCTACCATATTCAGTTGAACGAATACGGTGCGTTTTTGAGCAGTAAAGAGTTCCATTTATATTTTACAATAAAAGTTATGATCAGAAAATTGACAGTAATTAGTGCATTAGTTCAGTTGCTCGGCCCGTTACTAATTGCGGCCTGACTAGTAGGCGTGAAGTACATGGAGTCCAAAAAACATTTAGCAAAATCGCCGACGATGCTCCTATCCGGTATGCTTTGGCTCATCCCATAAATTGCGAGCTGAAAGAGGAGTAATTTAATATTGCATTATACTATATTTATATTAATCATATTCACCTTTCCTTCGACGGGAGTTTCCGGATTCTTTAGGATCGTGCTTAATTCAGTTTCAACATCAGTTAAAAATTGATCCGCAACGCCAGGCTGCGTGTGAACATAAGTAATGCAGAGATGTACACCACAAGGGAATTGGAGTGGGTTCAAGTTCCATCCTTTTCTATTTAAAGCTTCCGACAATTTATAAATATGAAAATCGTTCGATCCCAATGCAATAACTGAGGTAGCCGGAGTGCCAAAAATAAAAATTCCGTCCAATTTCCTCAACCTGCAATCAATTTATATTTAATTATGAATGAAGAGGCAAAAATATTGACGAAGACGACAAATACGAACCTCTGTTCAATATATTTAGTAGTTTCAATGATTTTCTTCGTCGAGTCGACGTATTCATTGTAGCCGAAGTACATTAACGTTGCCCAACATGAAGCTATAATACCACCAGCTCTCGAGCCGCTGACGGTCGGCGAACCATAGATACCACCGGGCCAATCAGTTGTTATAGTATACTGATGGTGCCTCAGCTTTTTGCTTCTATAAAGAATGAGCGACGAACCCTTTGGAGCATACCCGTACTAAAAAATAAACGAAACAACGAAGTTAATGGAAGTCGAATTAATTTTATACTCGCTAGCGTCTAGAGAAATTATTTATATATACTTTATGCGTGTCCGCTGATATGCTAGTAACTCCGGGAAGTTCAAAGTCGAAAGGTGACACATTGAAACCAGCGTCGGGCATGAAACAAAGTAAGAATCCACCGAGACAGGCGTCAACGTGAACTGGGATATTGTACTTTACTCCCAACTTCGATATTGCTTCAATATTATCCATTGTCCCATATGGGAAATTTGGCGTTGATCCTACTAACTGTTATAAATGTTTATTAAATTCAATCATGACAGCGGAATTTAAATGTCAATTGAAGGGGCTCTTGCTTACCATTATAGTATTCCTCGTAATAGCCCTCTCCATAGACTTGATACAAGCAGTATGGCTATGTTCGTTCACAGGTACGATACGCACTTTAATTTTTAAGTACTGGGCAGCCTTATCAAAAGCTGAGTGTGCAGTCACAGGTATTACCATCTCGGGCTTCTTGATACCCTTAATTTGCTTCGCATATTCCCTATACGTTTTACATGCTAACAAAATTGACTCTGTACCACCACTGGTCATCTGTAAAGTATTGAATTTTAAGTTATCACACATTTTAACATTCCTTTTTAAATACAACTTACCGTTCCACAAGAGTCTTCATCGCCGTGGAATAAATTACAAGCTATTTTAACTACTTCTGCTTCCATCTTGCATACACCAGGAAAAACGTCAGGGTGCAATGGATTTGTATATGATGCAATGCTATAAATATCACCCATCAATTGTAAGAGATCAGTATCAACTCTGTATATGGCACCTGACACTCTACCACTTTTCCAATCATAACTACCTAATAATATTAGATAAATTATATGTGCTGTATAAACCAACGCTGTTTCTACTCTTTTTAACAATTGCATTACCTAACTGAATAGATTGCTTCACTTTTTCTATTATCTCATTTGGTTTCATGCCTTCCCCTGGGAGTTTTACAACGAAAGGAACATCTTTCATTCTTTGTAACACTTCTTCTTTAAATGTCTCATTAATATTATTCAGTTCCTGGTCAATCTTGTTCCTGATAGAAGGTATATAATTCATTAAGCTAAACATCTGCTTCTTAGCCCTTTCAACAAGACCTGAAAGAAGTATGAAAATTACGTCACGAAATTATTAAAAATGTTTGATACGAAAATTGAATATCAGAGTTAATCGTACTTTCATCTTGGAAAACAAAATTCCATAGCCACACTGAGCTAAGGATAGTTGTACTTGTTATGGTCACTATTTGCCATGGTTCGTTCCCTTGGAAATAATTGTTAACCAGTTCTTTTAACACACAAAGAGAATACATGTTTATCTAAAACAAAAATTATATTATTAATGTCATATTACTACGTGTTACTGAAAATTTCACGTAACATACAAATTCTACTGATAACTGAGCTAATAAAACAACGAGATTAGTGTTATCGGATAGGTGCTTAAGTCGAGGATTCAAAAGATATAAAACAAGTACTTCTTTCCTTTCTTTATATATATACATTTTTTTTCTCGCACCTCTCAACGTACTTCATCTCACCGCTATTTCTTTGTTCTCCTAATCTTAACATTTTTCCTTGTCCCTAACCAGCTATTAGTGCTTCTGTTTTTATTGATCTCGCTCTTTCGAATGCAATCGATTTAAATATTAATCAGCGATTCATATACATAAATCTATGCACATATCTCGAAGTTTTCGAATACATACCACAAATGATTAGCGTAGCAGAGTAACGTAGTATTAAAAATAGATACAATCACAAAGGTGCACACCAAGGATCATATTCACACCAGAGTGGTGGGAACGAAACTGCTCACGCCCGGATCCCGTACAAGTCTTGCACCAAGAGGCCAACTCTCCAACTCCAAAGGGTTCTCGCGTGTTATCACAGACGAGATATACTCGAACGCAATCCTCCCGCACCCCGCCGCCTTCGTGGGATTTATTAGATGACCTTGAAGACGTGAACCCCGCACCCCGGCAAGGACGCGGTCGCTAGGCAACCAGAGGCGACCATGTCATTCACTCTTCCGGCTCAGTCGGTCGCGTTGTGAGCTATTGTACCCGCGTTCGTATTCCAGCATCAGCATTTCCAGCAAAGAGACCAGTCGCTCTTTGCGCGCCGTACAATTCGGGTGTATTTTGTACATCGCTTCATAGCAAATGAACTGGAGTAGAATATAAATTGATTCCCATTCTATGTCCGTTCCAGAATTGATCACCTAAGAAGGTATAATCCTTTTTTTTAATTGATGTTATAAATGACTAAAAATCCTAACTTTTGTCTAAAAATCCGTAGATCAGTTAGATGGACGTGGATCCAAGGTAAAGAACATTGAGCGTAGAGTTTCATTCTTTATTTACAAATATCTGGTAATCGTCAATGTACTCGGTAACAAAATGGCATTGCACATATACCGAATGATCGTTCAGCGCTAAGACGACAAATCAACAATCTCACCGTAGAGGAGACGAAACAATACTGATATAACGATTTTGCACTATGACCTGAACCGTGTCGCGTTACTCAACACAACTTATTAAATACTAAGTACATTACGTTCAGTCGCAAAGGTTTTCACACGTTACAGCGTTTTTATATACAAGCATAATCTCGTCGATTCTTTATGCTTATGTAAAAAAAAGGGTGTCAACGTGTCGACGAAACAGAAGTCTGTGGTGGATAGGTAGGTAGGTATACTATCATCTATGATGGGTTTCAGCGAACATATACGTAGCACATGTATACCTGACGTTTTTTTGAGCTAGGCCGAACATTTTGGAACTCACGATCACGGTTGTGGCGCGTTTATTCAGCTACGAACACTTCGGGCAGTTTAATTTCCTAAGTACAGTTGAGATAACAATTTCTTTCACGACAGTTAATGTATTCAGCAATTTTACGACGAGCAATGCTCCCGTTCACGCTACTCCCGCTCGATTTATATTATGTACGCATAGGCACTCTATCCGTCGTAAAAAAAAAGCATCCCGATGATGATCTCGGTTGTACGACTATCGTTGCTGTCGACGATCGATCTTAAGCCTCTCCGCAGTCGCATGACTCAAGTTCGGAAAAGTACAAGAAGAACGTCTTCCTTCGATATCGAAAGTTCGTGTAACTATGAAAAACCATCATGAAATTTTCATTAAAATTCTCTTCACTTTTAATCAATCGCTATACTTGTAGAAAATGCCGTTCGGTCAGAATTCACGAACTCACGAGTTTCGAAGGGACGCTCGAAGGACACGATTAAGTACAGGACTCGATCAACCGGCAACGTTATCCCAATGATGTGCGTCATATTTTCCCTGCTCAATGTGTTCGTCGCTGCGACATAAACTCCAGATATGCAGAGGCTTTTAAGTCTTTATACAGGCTAACGCGTTTGCATCGTTAATCTAATTCCATGAGTTCGCGAGTGAATCGCGGTGCAAATGCGCGACGGTGTGCATGTAAAACGGGTTGAACCGAAAGTCGA
>SMSR01015590.1:104654-169536 GCA_019453355.1 Ceratina japonica | reverse complement strand
AGTATGTACACAGAGGTCTGTACGACGTTGAATATCAGTTAAAATTGTGCCACGTCATCCAATGAAAACGTATCGAACCGTGAAATAAACGAAAAATATATGAGTACGCGTACGGGGTACGCGCAGCTCTCTCTCCTCTCTCTCGCTCTCTCTCGCTCTCTCTCCCTCTCTTTCTAACATATATGTATATATATGTATATGCGCGGGCGTGTGTGTGTTCGTACGTATATATATATATGTTCGTTCGTATGTATATATATAGATATGCATATGTATATACTACGGCGCTTAAAATTCCACGATGCAGAGCCAGCCTTGCTAGGAAATGCACATTTTTACATTTTGTACAAAATACGAAGATAGTATTCAATGAGGAAACAACGTTGCGAACATCGTGTTTGAAAAATCCGCTTGTGACACAAACGTATTATGTATAAATTGTACAAGACATTCTGTCCCGAAGAAAGCCAAAAGACGGTATCGTGCCGACAAAAGATACGGAACGTCGCGCGTCGTTTCGATGTTTAGACGTCGACGTCGAGCTATGAAACAAGTAAAACATTTCTACTGACATCGTTCGATCGAGGAGGAACCCTGAACGCGATCGTTAAACGGGACGTTCGGGGCGGCCGCTTGAACGCGAACGCGGACAACGGCTCGGTAAACGACGATCGTATAAAAAAAACTTAAACCGATGCTCGATGCGAGTAGCCGACGATCATCGTAGGGTCGCACCGTGAGGATTTTTAACACCATTGACGAATCGTAGCGGTCGCCGAGCGAGAAGAGAAGTACGAACGAAAGTGCGTCGTACCACCGAAGAAAAAAAGAAGACCGAACAGAACTCGTGATACAAACTGCGGGGCAACGACAACAACGATCGAGAAAGATCGAAACTCTGTGAAACCTTTGGTATACGTTCCAGATAAGGACCGAGGTATCGACCACTTGTGCCATTACGTTTTACGTTCGAACGTTCGGAAAGAGGCAAACGACTCCGTTGTCATTTACGCGCCACGCACGCGTTAATGTGCACGACGCGGCAAAGAATTCGCGTACGCGTGCCGAACCCGGGAACGCGCTCGGTCCGCGCCGTCAAAAACGGTGTTTATAGTTTTGTTTCGACTTCGAGTTAGAATCGGCGGGACCGTGTTCGGCGAGCGACTTCTAGCGTTCAAAAAATATATACTATTTCCGATATTTCGTTGATATCTCCTTAAATTTATTTAAAAGTGCGGACGAAAAAGTGTCTAACATTTTCTTTCGAAAACTTCTCTGACGAGGAACCATTATCGCGCGTTCCTTGGAAATCAGTCGTCGGGAACCGTTCCCAAACTCTCCGAATTACTTTCGTACAACAATTTTATATATTAATTTGTATGATTTTCACTGGGTGAAGTAATTCACTGGGTTAAACGTCTCCGTCCCGTCGCGCCGGTAGGTCGTTCGAACGAGTCGAGAACGACTGGAAGGATAGCTAGAAGATACAGCTATAATTTTGAACGCGACGCGACGCGCCGCGGAAATAATACGTCCGATGTTCGTTTTACGATACAATTCCTTCCCAAAGGCTTCACTAATCGTTTCGGACATACGACGGCGAAATAGTAGAACTTTACAAGTTAGTCGATGTACACTATCGGTCGACCGAGGTCGCGTATCAAAACGTATGTACAAATTCATATCAAATATTTACATCCCTTTAGATCCAGATCCTGTCGCGTTAATAAATTCTAAAAATTATCGTCTTATCTAGCGTACGACAATGGTAAGACGAAAATGAACTAGCCGTTGAGAATTGACCGATATCGAATGTCACGTTTGTCTTTCTCTCTCTCTCACTCACTCTCTCTCTCTCTTTATCTAGCGCCAATATTTTACATTCGTTTATGGCACTGCTCGAATGAATTTAATCGCGAATGCCCGCCATCCCTCTCTTTGTACATTACTCAAAATACGTTCGTAATTTACATGTATACTCGTCACCGCCGTTCGTTTCTTACCCGTTCCGAGGAACGAGCGCGCGAGATAGGCAAATGCGCGTAGACAGTGCGATAACGAATATAACCACGAAAAACTTCCTTGTTCGCTTCGTTGACTCAAGTTATTTCGTTCTACGAAAAAATTACGTTCTCAACGTAGTAAAATAATAAATTAACGACAACGTTTATCACGATACTCGAGATTTTTGTAAGCTCTCTCGAAGCTTCGACGACAATTCATGGTCGTCGTCTTTAGAATAAAAAATTACTAAACAAAAAACGAGAAAATGCGAACGAATAAACATAACGTAACGCGTTAAAAGAAAAAAAAACCAAGAAAACGAGTGAAACAACGATAACACGTAACAATTAGAAACTACACGAGTTTCGAGGCGCGAAATGATCACGGTTCGTTTAAAATGACGAACGAAAATAGAAATAATTTAATTTCAATGTAAATAATTTAGTTTCAATGTAAATAATTTAATTTCAATGTAAATAATTTAATTTCAATGTAAATAACTTGATTTCAATTTAAATAATTTTAAATAATAATTTTAATTTAAAAAATCGCGCTAGCGACAGTACCAAGGAACGAAATTCGGGCGACGGAAGTCATTCACGTCGTGAAACAGCGAATGAGAAGAAAAAAACGAAAACGAGGAAGCAAAGCAATGAATCGTGGAGCAGAGCATCTTTCCGAATGCACGCGAAATTTAAAAGACGTCAGAGATCGTTGTTCGACTATAGATCGGTATTTAAAATATATGTATATAGAAGTGTAATTTGTAGTTTTTCGCGTAACATTTAACGGTGTTGCGACACACACGAACCAACGGTGCTAACAGATAGAACAAAGAATGGGGATTCGTAATTGATGTTGCGTTTACGCGCGTCTACCGTCGCTTCTCTTCCGTTTCTCCTCTTTGCACTTAATTTACAGCACCGCAATGGACACCGAGACGAAGACGATCGCGTCTCTCTCGCCACTCCGATCATGTTAATCTTTGATCTTTACGAAAATAAATAAATATATATATATATATGTGTGTGTATATATATATATGTGTGTGTGTGACTCTCCATTCTTTCTCTTTCTCTTTTCCTTTCTCTTTACCATTTAAAAGAATATTATGCTTATGTATACAGAGTTCTGCGTTTTCTATATGAATGACAAGCATGAATCAGTGCTCTGACCCCGTTCGCATGATAAAGCATAGGTGGACAGCAGATCGTATAATGGCTGCGTAGCTTCCTCGTAGTGGCAAACAAACGATACTAGACGTCGGAACGTTCTTTACTAAAATATTTTCTAATTCGTTTTTCGGTTTCGTTCTCGGAGGTGACATCGGCAAAAGATACCTTTGAAAGACCGGGTCAGTTTACTCGACAAAGAGATGGCCGATTGCGAGATCAAACGTTTTCCACGCACGAACGTACCTCTGGCACAGAGTCTGTTCTATTTCCTGATTCTTCTAATGCACGTACGTATATACACGTATAGTACGATACGATCACACGAAATAATGAAAAGTTTTTGCTTTTAGAAAACTTTCGTTCTTTGGGACCACTAGTCGTACACTGAATGGCAACGGTACAACTTCCAATCACAGACATCGAATACGAATGAATATAAACTTGAACGTTGGCAATGATTATGAAAAGGGATGTGGATCCTATACCTTCTTGCTAATGTCAGTGTTCTTGCGCTTTCTGCCCCTCCCCCCCCTTCCTGCCTGGTCGTTACTCACAGGATGATTGGTCGTCGGCTCATTGTCTGTTAAGGCAGGGGTGTCTTTCGGACTGGTCTGACCAGCTGGAGCAGAAAACCTCTCAACATACGTAGACCATTTTCCAGACACCGTAACTCCTTCCCTTTCCCTTTCTCTACAACTGTTGTCCATCGCCTCGTCGCCCTCCGTGTCCAACAATTCCATCGTCATCTTACAGTCCTTCTTGTACTGCAACAGCGATGAGAAAACACGTTTTACAATGGTCGCGCGCGACGAACGATCGAGCTCGCGGCTCTATAACTTACGATGTATATTTTGAAGCAGTTCTCGTCGGCCATGGCTTTCTCGGCTTTCCGTTGATACGACGTTTCCGCGCCGAGTCTCATGTACGCGGTGGCGCACAGACCACCCGCGCCGCTGCTCTCCTTCGGTTGACGCTGTTCCCGTTGGAACAGTTCCATGCACTGTTGGCATATCGGGTCCGACACCAAATGCTGTAACTAGCAAATCCGTTTCTGTTTGAAACTCCACTCGGAACGCGACGACCGTCGCGCAAAACGAGCTCTTTCGACGTTCGTATACTTACTTGTCTGACGGCATACGTCACGACCTTGTCCAGCGTGAAAGCGATGTACGCGTGAATACCGAACATCTCTCGTAACGTGTCCTCGTAAGCGGTGCTCTCCATATTTCCGTCCAGGACATTTTTCACCATGTCCAAAAATGCGGGGTAATAGTCCTCGATCTCGATCTCGTCTGCGGGTGGAGCGCGCGGAAATAATGTAAATGCAAATCGTAATGAAACTCGGATCGCGGTCTATGCCGCGGAGGCGAGGGGGAAAGGGGGAAACATTTACTCACTTTTAGGTTTCAGTCGCAACGCGACCGCCGTACTCTCTTTCCGTTGCTGTTTGAATCGCGATTCTTCCTCGGCGAGAGCCACGGCCCGATCGTACATCTTCGTTAATCTTTCGCACAATATGTGGTGTAACCTCAAGAAAAGGTACCAATTGTTACTACCCATGAAAAGCGTGTACGCTTCCTCGGGATCGTTCGACATGGCATGGATCGGTACTTTGATATCGGGTTCGGTTTTCACAGACGTGGAAGACGCGTTCGGAGACACCGGCGTTTTGTTTCTATTCGCCTGGAGTCCACCGCCCAGCGGAGAGGTGGTGTTCATCGTTACCGTCTGGCTCGAATTGCCACAGGCCACGTTCAGGTCTTCCTTCTCGTCTGCAACATCGAGATCGCGAAGCGTGCGTTACGTACGACGATATACAACGATAATACGGTCTACGGGTTAAAAATGAACTATAGCGTTGTCGAAAGTTATTAAGAAAATACCATCTTCGTCTCTCTCGTCGTCGCTCAATTCTTGCCGCGGGTGGAAGAAAAGATCTGGTATGAAATGCTTCAACAAAAGCTTTATCCGTTGCTTGTCCTCCTTGTGGATGGCCGTTTGACGTTTCACGTGATGGATCAGGAGATTCGCCGCGTCGTCCAGGACAGACTTGTCTTTGTAGGGTAGCACGAGATGAGGGCCGGTGTTATTTTGTCCGTCGCCGCTCCCGTCGTCCACTTGCTCGTGCCTCTGCGCAACGAATTCGTGCATAGGTAAATCGTGGACGTGGGGTGACGCGTAAAATGACGTAAACGAGAAGGAAAAAATAAATATTCGCGAACCTCGTCGTAGAGCGTTTCGATCTCGTTGAACAGGCTCTTCGACCTCAAGGCTTTCACGTCGTTCTGCTTGAAATTAATGCCTTGATGATCCAGAGACTTCAAGTAGTACTTTTCGTTCTGTTCCCTCCAGATCTTGTTGAAGCCCTTCTGCGCTTCCCGCCATTCCTCTTCTTTGCTCTTTAGACGGCGAAGGACCACGGGGACGGCTACCACAGGATTTTTCTTGAGACCGTCTATGATGTCGGCAGCCTTGTCGCCGTATATCCTCTTCAGAGCTCTCTGATGAATCGTGGGAGAGCTGCCACCGAGACAGTCGTCCAGTTTGAATTTCTGCAGCTCTTCCTGACTCATTCTGCTCATCTTTTTGTGAATACCCTCGAGAACTCTGATGGTCGACGCGTTGGTCTCTATCACGCCGTCCAACTCGAATCGTTCGTCCTCGCATCGGTAAATGAATTCCTCGTATTGTGTTTTCCTAAAGATTTCGATCCTACCTCATTGTTAAATTCCGGTCAAACGACGAATAATGAATCGACAAAACAACAAGATATACAAACCTTGACGTCACGAACGTACTGTCCTCGGACCAAGTCGGAAACGAAACCCACGTGTCGTTCAGGACTTCTTTACACAACTGCGTCCTTCCCGTACACTTTGGTTGAACATAAGACTTTGGTAACGCGCAGTACGACGCCCCTAAGCGTTTACACGCCGTGTAATCGATTTCCATCGCCAAGTCGCCCTGCGGTCGCTCTTGATGACTTCGCACCACATTATTCGGCAGCGCTTCTACGTTCAAGCTGCTGTTCACGTTTGTCGCGTTCGTACTCGACGATTCCGACAAGTGGCCCAGAAAATCTTTGAACCAGCGCAAAAGTTCGGGGAAACGACCGAGAAACGGCGTAACCAATTGCACCAGCTCCGATTTCGAAACTATCTCTTGATTAAACAGGACCAAACACCTGAGGAAATTTTCGTACACCTCCTGCGACCTCAACGCTTTGCGAACCTGAAAGTACACGTTCTCAGTTATAGAAATTTCATTTACGTTCGTGTCTCCTCGAAATCGACGTCGCGAACACCGAACGACGAAATGCATACCTTGTCGAAGAAAGCGTAATCGTTTAGGCTGCCGTATTTTCCAGCCTCTGCTATCGTGACGCATTCGCGCATAGACGACACCTTGTGTTTTTTCAACGGAGGTGGACCGTGCGGTATATGGTGGGAGTTGCCGGCAGTCACAGAGGGCGAGAACGACGGGCTCCTCTTCAACTGTCCCGTACCGTGACTAAACTTTTGCACGCTATTCATGTCTCGTATACCGGATCTGTCTCGTTCTCGTTCGCGATCCCTGTGATCGCGACTCTCGCGTTCCATTGTACCAGTGCCGCTCGACTCCCGGAGGTCCCGCGAAATGGTCCCCGAGTTGTTGTAAGGTGCTTTGGGTCCCAACGGTTTCTTCGCGATCGGCGCGTGATCGTTAACGGTAGTTTTGTTACTCTGAAAACGTTACGAACAAACGAATGAACGAACGAATAAACGGTCTCCGCGTTTCATTCGCTCGTCTCCGCGTCGATCACGCGTACACACGTCTCGCACTCACCAGTGAACTCTGTTGATTGGTGGCGTCGGGCAAAAACTGGCCAAACTCCTCGAGCAGATCTTCTTGATTCTCGAACAGTTTGGCGACCTGACTGTAAACTTCGGCTTCCGTCAAATGTTTCACGCCCCCGGACGCGCCAGAGCCGCTCGTACCGCCCATGTGTCCAGACTCCTTCAGATTCCGTTGCTCCTTTTGGTAAGTATGGAGAATCTCTAGAAATCTCTTGTACTTGTCCGGCTGGCCTTGGAATCG
The DNA here is from genome assembly GCA_019453355.1 of Ceratina japonica. Taxonomy (NCBI): domain Eukaryota; kingdom Metazoa; phylum Arthropoda; class Insecta; order Hymenoptera; family Apidae; genus Ceratina; species Ceratina japonica. The sequence continues at coordinate 162,280 of SMSR01015590.1, read as the reverse complement.
ATTCTGCAATTATAAACGAATTGGTTAACCACCCTTAAATCCGTGCAATAACTGTCGAATCGAATACAAACCTTAATTTTGTTAACGTAATTAATCGCATGGTTAAACTCAACTGGTTGATTCTGTTGAGTTTGCCCGCTAGTCGGTATACCGTCTTGTGCTTGGCTCAACGCTTGACTCACGGCCTGTACTTGAGCCGCGCTTACATGCGAATTATTATACGCCTGTACCGGCGGTGGCGGCGAGGGCGCGTGTACCGTCAAACTGTTATTAGAGATATTGTTGGCCAGCGAGTGATGTATGTTCCCGGTTCTGATTTCAAACAAAATACAACGACTCCTCGATTATCCGGATAAAAGAAATGTATAGAACGTAGGAAGAGGTACGGCTGGCATCTTACCCCTGCATTATTTGTAAGACCGGCGGAGCTTTCGCCGGTTGCGTCGGCGGACTGGCAACGGGCGGCGAACCAACGTTGACGGTGCAATGATGCTGAGACAAAGTGGCGGTGTGCGTCGCCGTCGGGCTCGGCATACTGACCGACACTTGAAACGCGTATCCCTGCTCGTTCGCTTGCACCTCTATTTTATACCCAGGTGGGAGAAAGGTATTGAAACCGACGATGAGCTCTGGATGCCCTTTGAACAAGTGGCTCACTCTCGTTATTACTCCCGGTGTATCTATGCTCTGCGACTTAAACTCTTTCATAATATCCAAAAAATCGTTGTACACCTGAAAAACAAACAAGACGATCACATAGCGGGCCCCAACGAGCCTCGGTTGCAGACGTCTCGTGCACGTCTATTATCAACTATACCTGGGGTTGGTCGCTAAATTTATACTTGACTTGATCCAAATAAGACAACGCGTCCTCCACTTTTAATCTCTGGAACTGTTGAGACCCGCTGCCGACGCCTAGGCTGGTGCCCGGTGGAGTAGAGGCCAACGGGGTCACATTGCTAGAATGAACCTGTAACGAGATTCAACGATTCTTTGTCTTTCGTTCGTTCGTTTGTTTATAATCCGTCGTAGATCGGAGGAAATCGACCGACCTTTTGCCTTATCGTTGGTTGCTGTTGGGCATGAACTTGACTCTGTGCTCCTGGCGCGGGCTGCTGGGAACTCATACTATGGTTGCTACCACCACCACCTATTCCACCGTGTAACCCACCACCGGTGTTTACACTGCCGGTGGCACATGTACCGAGTCCCGTGGATCCGCTCCCCTGTAAAAATATTTACCGATGACCGTTGAAATCGATCTGAAGATCTGAGGCGCGCGACGCAGCTCTGTCGACCCATGCGTTTCGATCCGAAACGTTCGAGTGCGATCATAGTAAAAGCGAATTAACAGAAATTACAAACGCGACCGGTAAAACGTACCTTAATGGGGGACGGAGCCGCGGTCGGTACCACGATTGCCCCGGCGTATTGCTGTTGAGCTTGGGCAGTTCCGAATTGTAAGCTCCCCGGCATTTCTTTCGAACCGACCGTTCGAACCGCTTGGCCAGGTACAACGACGCCTATTCCGCTGCTCGAATGGTACTCCAGGCCACCTCCTCCGCCGCCTAAGCCACTTGCCGCACTCACCGACGAGTGCTTTAACGTTCCTGCTGCTGGTGATGCTACCTCGTCCAGCCCGCGAACACGTTTCATCGCAGATCACATTGGAAATGCTGCGAATCGAGAGACATCGTCGTTTAACATTCGGCGGTCCCGAGCAAACGCGTATACCCGCCGACGCGCGACGGCGACCGGTAGGATGCATTTGAAAACGTGCTCGGACGTCGATCGCGCGACGACGACGTATAGATATCAGGATAGGTAACAGGTACGTTGAATTTAAATCGGACCGACAACTATTTTTCTTACAAGTTATACGTACTCGTACCGGTAGATATTAACTATGCGTTGTTTAACGTCACGTCTGCGCGACACGGTCATCGCGTCCGCGTCGGAACGATCGTAAAGTGCGACGGCAACTCTATCGCGGATCTTCTACGCGCGCGTTTACCGCGCCACGATCAGACGGAAAAAGTGGAATAAATGCATCGAAAGTGTCCGCACCGGTGGCTCGTTACCTCTCACCGTTTCGTTTAAGTTTGAGGCGGCGAAACGACGCGATCAGCAATGTAAACGTCAACGCTTTCCTCCGACGTCGTCGGTCGTCGTGGGTTGTACGTCGCACGTAAATACTCGCGTGCACACACCAAATAGAAAAACTGTTCTTACAAACGGGCTCATTACTCTTTCTCCCCTCATTCACTTGAATCCGTATCGCGGCGTCCCCGTACACGGAATTTTGAAAGCACCGCGCACTCGATCACTGCGCGACACGAATTTACGCGGAATCGAAAATTTTAAACCGACACCGGCACTTTCTACGTTCCACGACGCTGCGCGATACGTTCGCGGTAAGATGCAGCGGCGGCGGTGCGCGAAATTCGACGAAAAAAATGAACATTCCCGTGTCGTCGCGCCAACGGCGACGATTTCGACCGATCACGTTTTCACTGGCATCGCTCCCCAGTCTCGTTTAAAGACCCGACGTCTCGGTCTCGACGCCGTCGCGTTCGATCACTTCTGCAGAACGAAACACAATGACTCGTTAAAAATATCTTATTCAATTCGGTAATTAAACTTTGAGCGATTCGAAACGATTGTAATTCGTTCGTACGAAGACAACTTTGCAGTTATAAATAATTGAATTACTCATACTGGCGACTCGTTACGCGCGTACGTATACGTCCGGTGTACTTGTACGTGCACATAGATACATTGCGTAACTTTAAATAATTAAAATGCACGTGTTCGCGTCTCGACCGACATTTAATTCGCGAAGATGCCGATGAACGAACGAAAAATGTTAACAAACAAACGCAGGCCCGTAGAAATGAGAAAAAAAGCATGAGCGAGCGATATAACCTCACACGAGGCGTGCAACGACGCGTACGCTTGGGAAATATCGCGACCGCGTGTCAGAAATTTCGGATGAAAAAAGAAAAGGGAGAGCGGTGGACTCGATATTTATTTTCTTGTTCAGCGCACACTCGAATTAAACCGTTTATCGGTCTCGCAATCGTTTCTGCGTCCGCGTCATCTGGACCGACCACATTGTCACGTTGTCCGACTACCTATATTTTTCTAAGTCACAATCTTTAGCTATTTCTTTATCTAAATCGAGTAAATGAAAAGATTTTTTTCGACGTTACAACAAAGCGATACGCTCGACGACGATGACACGCGTACACGGAGTAATAGAAAATATCTGCTTTTCTTTACGCGAACAGATAATCCATCCGTCGTGATAAAAAAAATATTTCCCACTGCCATGCCGTCGCGAGTCAACGAAATATCCGCATAGGTTACATATCGGACGTTCACGTAGACGTCGAAACGTTATTGCAAAAGTTGTACGCCAATTTCGTTCCCTCCCTCGTGGTCGGATCTACACGAGTAGAAGCACGGCACTTTTACCTCGTCGTCGTTTCATCGTTGTCAGTCGATCGAGAACCGTAGCCCCGTACTGCTCGGTGCAGTCTGTTTCCGCAGAAAGAATGTACAGGGCCGAGCGAACGAGGGGACGTAGAATTTTGCTAAACGCATCGGATATCGAAATGTGCAAGTACATCGGAGTACACGAGTTAGCCATGGTACGTACTACGTGTACGACGTACGCGTGTGTGTACGGACTGGGGATGGGAAGAACGGTGTCGCGATGTAGAACGCGTACGTGTGCCCCGGGAAGAAAGTAACACCAAAATTGAAGCGTGTTATAAAAATAATTATAACCTAGTACGTCCGTACGGCCGCGATCTACGTCCACAGAGCAGTTTATAATGACCTTGCGTGAATATAGAAATGTCAGTGACTCGGAGAGAGAGAAGACAGGTAGAAGAGCAAAGAAAAATAGGTAAGCGAAAATACGTGCGTAGAGACGGTACATACCAATTTCCATCTGAAAAGAACGTCGCGAATCGCCGCTGCAAAAAATTTGGTTCCGAGCTGTCCGGGCAGGAAGGCAAGTGGTCGAGGTCGAAAGTCAAAGTTGTGGCGATGCCGATTCCGTTCACGAGGAAAGTTTGTGTGTCCGTTCCACGAGGAGATTCTCGAGCGTCGGTGTGGAATTGGTTGGTTGCCGCGGAAAAATTTCTGTATCGCGATACACGGCGACGACGACGGCGGCAGCGGCAACGGCGGCGGCGGCGGCGGCAGCGGCGGTGGACAGGCTGGCAGCAGCAGGAGGGAATTTTCGTTCGGAACAGAAGAGACGACGAAATAGAGCCGGTAAAGCCAGCTGCACACACGGACGCGCGTTACCAGTTACCACGGGCCGTGCCGCGAAGTCGTCGGAGCGAGGTTTGTCAGTGTTGCACGTTTCCAAACACTTCCCGGCCCTCGACGTTACGCAATATTCCACGTAAATACATAACACATTTTCCCGAGTGCTCCAGCGAAAAAATATTCGTCCTGCCGTCGCTCCTTTTCCACAAAAGAGTCCACCTCGCGAGATATTCCAACGTACACACTTCGAGCTGCGTACACACCACGTCTACGTTCTCTTCCCGCAGTACGACACGCAGGTAGCTCCTCTTCCCGGTCCTCGAGCAGAATTCGCTTGGCCCGACAAAAGCTTCGGCCCCGTTGTTTTTTCGCACGACCAAAAAATCGACGAAGCCTTAACGGGCCGGTCGGCCTGTGTGCCTCTCCGGACGAAGGATTCACTATGCTCTCACGGTATCTCCGCCTCGAAACTATCGGAATCTCGTCGTGTGCGTGAACAGATTCAGTAAAATGCACATTTTCGCGAGTATATCGATGAGTTACCGCACTTTTTAAAAAAAAAGGCAAATGCAAAAGGCATATTCGCACTCTCTCGAGGTACAAGGCAAACTATTGGATTTTGTATGGCAAACAAGGAACTGACTGGTCGCGTAGCGGGACGAGGAAAGTGGAGGGGATCGCGCAGGACCGTAGTCAACCGTTCGGCGTCTCTGGTCTCTGTCCCCCGACGACCCGCGGGGTACCTCCTGCAAAGCGTATTCTCTTCTTCGCGAACCTCACTTATTCTTCACTCATTTTTTTCCACTGCGTTCACCGGGAGGACGTCTACGTGCACGCGTACCGACCGCTTCGGCGTGCCCGGAATCGCACGGAACGTCGTCGCCACGAAACATCGTCGACGAACGCTGTCGACGACAACGATCACACGGTACATTATGTAGTTAATATCGACGACGCACGACGCACGGCGTACCGCCCAGCCGTGTTTCTTGCAAAACGGCTAGCGCGTCCGAGTATCACGCGCATGTGTTTGCGCGAATACGCGCGTAGAGTACGTCGAGGAGCGCGCGTGAACTATCTCGAATGCCGTTCAAATCCAAATAAATAAGTGTTATTCGGAGCTGACACTTTTCCACGGACTCCTACGTCGCGTTAATAACAGTTTATCGAAAAACGTCGACCACGAAGGAATTTTTGCGTCTTCGAACACCACCGCGGCGGCGGTGTATCTTTACGGCATATGGAATTTTAATAACGTCGCGAAAGACGGCAAATGCAGACGAGTAATTTCGTACGAGCCGAGACCCGACGGATCGCACGGACACCGACGTCAGCCGAGAACGCCGACCGAGGAGGAGGAAACGGCATTAAAAAATTACGTGTACAACACAATTTTTTGTTAATAGGCTGTTCGCGACTCGGTTCGTCGCTGCGACAGTTTCAATCTTGCAGTAAATAATCGAGTTCGGATCGAAGACCTGCTTATCGCGGTGGATCACGGAAAAATTCCGATCGAGATACCGTCATCCTTGAAGGGAACGTTGCGTCGTTGCGCGTGAACAAAATCGAGGATTCGCGAGGCACCTAACGCGCCGCGCGTCGATACGGGCCTGGAAATTGTGGCGGCGAAGCCGCCAAGAGGCGCGCGCAGCACACCAAATATCCGAGTGTTTCCCCGCGGCCGACATCTTTGTGCGGCCAACAGCTGTTCCGAAAGGCGAGCGAACTCCCCATCGTAATCTGGGTCATGGAAACTGCGCAAAATGGGCTGCACTCGCACCGAAATCGCGCATTTCTCCGAAAACCGGTGGATCGTCACGAGAATTTCGTCTAATCCGATAGATCGAAGCGATACGCGATACGTCGTTATCCGCACGAGAAAATGCCATTCGAAATATGCAAGCTCCTGCGGCCAACCGTTGCATATCTGTCAACGTGCTTGACTGGTTCCCCGACGAGAAAGCCGCGCGTGGATTGGCCGACGATTTTCGGACATCGACCTACGTGCGAGCTTCGAAACGTGTAGGTATGCGTGCGTTCGCGTGGTTCGCGTTGATCGCAGCCACCGCGGCCACAGCTAGACGGGAAACGTATATAAGTAGACGGGGACGGACGACGTCTCTCCTCTTCGGCAAGTCTTTGAAAAAATTATCTACCAATTTCTTAGTAAGCACATCGTTAAAAATAACATACTAATTAACCAGCAATTCGGGTTCAGACCTAGCCATTCAACTGTCCAGCAATTAATTCGCACTGCCCAATTTCATATTTATCACGTTAATACAAATAGATTTGCAGGGATGATCTTATTGGATATTAATAAGGCATTCGACTCAGTATGGCATGATGATTTAGTGTATAAACTCATCAAATTAAAATTTCACCCTTCACTCGTGAGACTTATTCATGCGTACTTATCAAATAGAGTCTTTCATGTACAGGTTGGAAGTTCCAAATCGGTTACTAAATTCATACTAGCTGGAGTCCCTCAGGGGTCGGTGCTGGGACCTTTATTATTCCTATTATATATTAATGATCTACCTCATAGAGATAAGACTGAATTAGCTTTATTTGCTGACGATACTGCCATCCTTGGAGCATCGTTTAATCACATTAGACTGATTAAACTCTTGCAGGATCATCTTGATGTGCTAATCCATTTCTTTCTTATATGGAAATTATTATTTAATAGTAGTAAAACCCAGGCGATACTCTTTGCAAGAAAGAGGGAGCACTTGAGGAGGCAAATGCCCAGCATTATTATTAACAACGAAGTAATACAATGGTCCAAGGAGGTCAGATACTTGGGTGTCATATTTGATTCCCAGTTGAGATGGGGTCCAGCAATTATGGACCGTCGGAATAAGACTGTACCTGCTATTTCAGCTTCTAGAACCCTGATTGGTCCTAAGTCTAAAGTGCATCACAACTTAAAAATTATCATATACAAGGTCTGCATAAGGCCGGTCATCATCTATGGTGTTTACCTCTGGTATGTAGCAGCCAGAACGCATCTCCTTAGTCTTCAAAGAGTACAAAATAAAGCAATTAAAATAATACTTAATGTTCCACGGGATACATCAACGTGGTTAATCCATTATGAAACGAAAATAGATCTACTTAATGATCATCTGCTCCAACTAATGGAAAGATTCAATCCTGTGGCACATTCAAATCAGCTTGTGCGAGCTACGCTTAACTATGGAAAGGAATCCCTCCCGTATGACCCTAAAATTCCATTCCCTGTGTTTGGAACTAATAACGGATCTGTGATCTGAAATGACTATGGAGTATAGCGATGATTGTTGTAAATGTGACCTGCAACTAATATTCTCCTTATCTGATTCTTAAGAATATAATTAACTTGACAGGCTGAGTGTTGGCTTCCGCAAGTGCTGGTCCTTACTTTATTGTCTGACCCTATTGTTATTATATTCACCTCTTGTCAACTGATTTTCGTTGGAATGTATTGGCTCTGGCTCAGGCCCTAGAATCTGACTTCTCCCGGTAACCTTCTCCTGTGCATATTGAGAATTATGCATGAATAATTGCCTTTTAAAGTAATATAATGTATAGTTTATTAGATNACAAGAAAGAGGGAGCACTTGAGGAGGCAAATGCCCACCATTATTATTAACAATGAAGTAATACAATGGTCCAAGGAGGTCAGATACTTGGGTGTCATATTTGATTCGCAGTTGAGATGGGGTCCAGCAATTATGGACCGTCGGAATAAGGCTCTACCTGCTATTTCAGCTTCTAGAACCCTGATTGGTCCTAAGTCTAAAGTGCATCGCAACTTAAAAATTATCATATACAAGGTCTGCATAAGGCCGGTCATCACCTATGGTGTTTACCTCTGGTATGTAGCAGCCAGAACGCATCTCCTTAGTTTTCAAAGAGTACAAAATAAAGCAATTAAAATAATACTTAATGTTCCACGGGATACATCAACGTGGTTAATTCATTATGAAACGAAAATAGATCTACTTAATGATCATCTGCTCCAACTAATGGAAAGATTCAATCCTGTGGCACATTCAAATCAGCTTGTGCGAGCTACGCTTAACTATGGAAAGGAATCCCTCCCGTATGACCCTAAAATTCCATTCCCTGTGTTTGGAACTAATAACGGATCTGTGATCTGAAATGACTATGGAGTATAGCGATGATTGTTGTAAATGTGACCTGCAACTAATATTCTCCTTATCTGATTCTTAAGAATATAATTAACTTGACAGGCTGAGTGTTGGCTTCCGCAAGTGCTGGTCCTTACTTTATTGTCTGACCCTATTGTTATTATATTCACCTCTTGTCAACTGATTTTCGTTGGAATGTATTGGCTCTGGCTCAGGCCCTAGAATCTGACTTCTCCCGGTAACCTTCTCCTGTGCATATTGAGAATTATGCATGAATAATTGCCTTTTAAAGTAATATAATGTATAGTTTATTAGATTTAAAGTTTTGAGTTCATTGTCTTTTGCGACAGCATTCATTCACCGGGTTGGAACCGTGTGTGCGGGCGGTACCTAAAAGTGGGTTGACCGTGTGCACGGTTTCAATCTTGGAGAGATATAGTATAGTTATAATTACTTGAAATACTCAGTTTTGTTTTTTTAAATGTTTTTATTTATGCCTTATTAATTTTACTATTAGATTAATTGTTCGCACTTTTGTTTGAAGTATTATTATATTATATTTCCTTATTTTGTGTTTTATTCATGTTCGAATTATTGTGATTGTTAGACAGAGCTCTAGCTTGATAACTGGGTTTTTGAAAATTTTTCCCACACCCTAAACTTAGTTGATATCGCCTTCTCTTTTAATTGTAGTCGTTCCCCGTGCTTGTTCCCTGGTCGAGACGGTTCGCAAGCCGTCCCGTCGAATCCTGCGCGTGGTCCTCGGCTTTGTCGAACCATTCTGTACGGTGAACGTGTGCCGTGTCGGAGACCTGGAGGATGCCGAGGCCCTCGTCCGTTGTGTACGCGCATAAAACGTGATCGCCTCCTCGCTCAAAGAGCCACTCCATATGACGGTACGCCGCGGACACGGTCCTTACGGCGAAAATGTTTAAGAAGATAGTCGTGGGTATATCCGGTGGGGTGGACAGCGCCGTTGCAGCACTGTTCTTAAAAAACAAAGGTAATTCGTTCAGAACGTTGAAACGGTACGCACCGTAACAGTTTAACAGATTATCGAGATAATATAGTTCGGACTGTCGGTCCAAATTGATTTTAATTAGGATTTGATGTCACCGGGGTGTTTATGAAAAATTGGGACATCAAGGACGAAACGGGAGTATGTCAAGTCGAGGAGGACCACGAGCACGCCCAATGGTTGTGCGATAAAATAAAAATTCCTCTAGTCGAAGCGAACTTCATAAAGGAATATTGGAATCATATCTTTTGGTACGTCTGCTACCTTTTCTGAACTGTTCTTCGGTCACATTGACACTTCATTTCTCCTAACTTTTATAGTTATTTGACAGAGCAATATGAGAGTGGACACACGCCGAACCCAGACATTCTATGCAACAAGCTGATCAAATTCGACCACTTCTATAAGTTTGCTTGTACCAGGCTCGGGGCAGACGCAATCGCGACTGGACACTACGTTAGAACCAGTTTCGGTCCTTACCTCGAACGTTTCGAGCCAAATGCCGGTGATATCTACGACTACGCGATTATGATTACGATGATTACCGATTCTAAATTCGATCGTTCAAATATCGCTGCAGATGTTAAGTTGTATCGAGCACGAGACAAGAGGAAAGACCAAACACTTTTCTTGTCCCAAGTACCGCAGGGGGCACTACGATATTCCATGTTCCCTCTCGGGGAATACTTGAAGACCGATGTAAAACAGATTGCTCGAGAGGCTGGACTGGACGTGATCGTTCGGAAGAAAGAAAGCTATGGAATATGTTTCGTGGGTAAACGAAATTTCTCAAGCTTCATATCCGAGGTACGATACGCGTGGCTTTCGCGAGTCACGGCAAACGCGTTTATTAATAATAATCGGAGGACGCTCGCAGTACATACCCGAGAAACCTGGAGAACTCGTAGATCTCGAGGACGGCCGAGTCGTGGGAAACCATTCGGGTTTTCATCACTGGACAGTCGGTCAACGACTGAAACTCGCGAACCAGCCGGTCAAGTATTTTGTATATAAGAAGGACGCGGAGACTAACAACATCGTCGTGGTACGTGAACGAGAATCAAACGTATACCGCGTGATGGTATTTTTTAATCAGAAATCTATCGTCCGTCCGTGGACGTTGATAGGTAAAAGGGACGAATCATCCCGCGCTCTACACAGATTTTGTGATAACGGGGCCACCTCATTGGATATCGTCAGAACCGAAAGAATTGACTTCCTCCGGTAGAATTTTGAATTGCCATTTTCGATTTCAACATAAAGATTCCTTGGTGTCCTGTACGGTTCACAAGGATTTGAAGGATCGGTTGCTCATTCGAGTCGGTCGACCGTTGAGGGCGATTACAAATGGACAAGTATTGATCTTCCCGTTGCGTCGTTTCTCTTCTTTCCGTTTTAACGTGTACGACAACGAGACGTACTTACGTTTATTTCAGTTTGCCGTCTTGTACAACGGTGAAGAGTGTCTGGGCAGCGCCGTGATCACGTACTGTGGCCCATCGTACTTTTCTCTGGGCCGAGAGTTGAGAAGCGAAGAGGATTACCAGAGTCTCGACGAAGGACAAATACAAATAGCTGAGAGGACCGTTTGCTGATCGTGCTGTTGCAATTTATTGAAAAAATAAATCGTGTTCCAGTAGTCTAAAAGGAAGTCCATATTTATTTCTTGAACATCTCCGCGTGCCTGCGTCAAATAAAAAGAAGATCATTCTCGAAAACGACTTGAAGTTAGAATAGAAAGAACTTTTATTCGTTTGCCAGATCGGACGTTTGGTCGATCGGCTAGTTGTTAAAAAAAATGACCGCACGACGATCGTTTATTTCGACTACGGACCGTCTCGATCGTCGCTCTTGTTGGAAGATTTTTGCTCGTACGCTCGTCGTCGCGTGCACACAACGACCATGATGACTCCCGAGGAAAACAAAATTTACGGTTGCAGCGTAGTATATTGGAATTTCTTATCGAACCGCGAAGAGCGCGTCGACAGAAGGAAATCGCAAATTTATAGTGAGTCGATTAACGATACAAGCGTCGTATTCGCACTTATCTACATGGTGAAAAGTTCTGTCTACTCGTACGATCGTTCGACGCGTGAACGCAGCTAGGCGAGTATCCTCGAGAGGAAATAAACGTTAACGGAACGCGCGGGCACGTCGACGGTACAGAACGACTCTCCGCAAGAGCGTACTTCGTCGGACGAGACGTTTTTTATTCGCCTAGCNGATCGTCGCTCTTGTTGGAAGATTTTTGCTCGTACGCTCGTCGTCGCGTGCACACAACGACCATGATGACTCCCGAGGAAAACAAAATTTACGGTTGCAGCGTAGTATATTGGAATTTCTTATCGGACCGCGAAGAGCGCGTCGACAGAAGGAAATCGCAAATTTATAGTGAGTCGATTAACGATACAAGCGTCGTATTCGCACTTATCTACATGGTGGAAAGTTCTGTCTACTCGTACGATCGTTCGACGCGTGAACGCAGCTAGGCGAGTATCCTCGAGAGGAAATAAACGTTAACGGAACGCGCGGGCACGTCGACGGTACAGAACGACTCTCCGCAAGAGCGTACTTCGTCGGACGAGACGTTTTTTATTCGCCTAGCTACGGCCGCCAGGTCCATAGAACTACCTAGAGACGATCGGTGGAACGGGAGGGAACGCGCGACACCGGAGAACTCCGTTTACCTTTTCGAGTTTGTACGTTTATCTCGGAACCGTAGCGATCGGTGCCGGGGGATGAGAGAAGACTCGACAACGAGCACATCACGCGCAGAATGTAAAACAGCACGACGACGCGTTATTGAACGATAACTGGAAGTTATTAGGGTCGATTGACGAATAACTGGACGTAAGGAGCACGTAGAATGGGTCTCGCGGTGTGCGTGCACGTAGAGAGCCTCCACCTTGATTGTCGTTACTTCGCATCGCCATTGGCGTTGACCGTCGACGTTACATATGGAAATTGGTCCCGTATAAATGTCGCCTCGGCTCTAATTCGACCGTGCGCGCGACGTTACATTAACATTCGTGGCGAGACCGTGGTCGGGGAATCGGGATAGAGCGCGGCCCACAGTCGACGTCGACGGTCCTCCTCTTGACGGGCGCGATTCTCCGTAGGCCCCCTCCGAACTCTCAGTACTCCAGTACCGTCTTTCGATTCACCCGGAGCGCGAGCATGTTCTCGTCCGATCTCGATTCCAGTGCTCGTTCATTCTCGTTTGACGGAGCAGAAGATGTAAAGTCGTACGACCTTCGTCGGACCGTCGTCGTCGAGCCGTCGTAATCGTCGCGTCGTCGGTGCAAAACGCGAGTGCGAGTCGAAGACGATATCGGTATAAACTCGGCGTCGATCGCGTTACTATGAGATAGAAAGAGACGGAAGGAGCGAGCGGAAGGAGTCGACTTGATTTCAGACAAGATGAGAAGCGCGGGTTTGGATCAGTACAACGACGACGACTTCTTCAGCGGTGGCCCGTGCCCTTCGTGTCGCTTGGCCGTGAACAAGGAGACCGGCCGACTCAAGTTCGTGACGCGCGCGCGGAATTCCGACCCGGCCGAAGATCCGCCGCAACATTCGAATCACGGTCTACCGTTTTGATGTCGCAGGTGGTGCATGGGCGGGAACGATACTTGGCGCTTTCGCGTGAAATTGATGCTCTTGATTCCTGCCCTCCTACTGCCGATCACGATAATCTTCATCGCTCTGTCGCGGTCTCAGGTGATCGGCAAGGCTCCTCATCACCGTGCGTACTTGGTACACGCGACGAGGAGACAGGACGAGAAGACCGAGGAGATCCTCCCGCGTAAGTCTGTTCCCGCCGGAGCGTGTACGCGTAACGACGACGACGACGAGCTTCGTAAAGCGACGCTGCGGTATTAACGACGTCCGGTTCGTTGGCTGCCCATTCAGATTCGAATAAAGCGCGAGACGCGTGGCTAGATCCGTCGTCGTCGCGGTCCGCGGTCGGTGGAACCGCTATTTCTTTTTTTCCTCTGCTAATCGAGACAAAAGACGTTNTGAGCTCGTAAAGCGATGCTACGGTATTAACGACGTCCGGTTCGTTGGCTGCCCATTCAGATTCGAATAAAGCGCGAGACGCGTGGCTAGATCCGTCGTCGTCGCGGTCCGCGGTCGGTGGAACTGCTATTTCTTTTTTTCCTCTGCTAATCGAGACAAAAGACGTTGACGGCGAACCGTGTCGACAGCGACCAGCCGAGGCGAGACGGAGCGGGCCGACGAAGAAGAGGAAGAAGACAGGAGCCTGATACCCGGGACGAAGACCAGCTACGTACCGGTCGAAACGCTGCTTCCCTCGAGACGACTGCGTCGTCGCAGGAGAGACCTCGACGGGGTACTTTATTCGAAAAGCGCAGGTTCCAGTTAACCGATACCCGATCTGGAAATTACCTTTCTCACCGTCCTCGATCGTCCGCCCGAGTTTCGATGACCACGCGCGTAGATATGTGTATGTAGGTGTACGCGCGTTTCCAATACCGAACGAAAATCCATCGGAGGAAAAGGAGGAGGCACGACGAGTGCCGTCCTCAACGACGCTAATTAGAGTCAATCAACATTCAGTTAGCGTCGTTGATGCACCGTATAAATATCGGTCGTGTCATTGCCAATCGTCTTATTTCGTGCAAGGTCAATTAAATTTGACTCACCTATATATACATATACCTACGTACGCGATCCGAGGAGGTATCGAAACGAAAACCACATTCCCCTCGTTGGAACGCACACATATTTTCGTTCCGTAGCACGATCTCGATCGTTGACGACAAGACGACGCCTGTCGCCCGCCACCCGCTACGCGCGCATATCGTTAACATTCGTTGTATCGTTCGTGTAACGTAGGGAGAATCGATGGACCGCGGCCAGATCGAGGGGGTGGACGATCGAAATTCCGACAAGAATTTAGACAACTTCCTGGACGATTATTATTACTCCGAGATAGACGCCGACCAGGTCCCGAAGGAAAATCCCGAAATACAGAGCAACGATTACCGAGAGTAATAAAACTATTATTCGTTTACGTAAGAACGCCTCTCGTCGGCCGTACGTCGTCGTCGACGGCCGACCGGTAAAACGGTCCAGCGAGAGTTTCTCTGTTCGTTCGACAGGTACGACGATTACGCTCGTAAGAACGAGGAAGTGCGCTCGAGGTCGTTCAACGGGAGGTACGACGACATCGAGGAACGCTCGCAGGACGAGTCGGACGAGGGCGAGCAGGGCGGTAGGCGGTCGATTTCGGACGCCGGTCTGCCCATATCCGACGATGAGGAGCAGCGGCGACCCGAGGACGAAGCGGGTACGGACTTCCACGCGTTTTGGAAGGGCGAGGGGAACGCGCGGGCCATCAGGGAGGCTCAAGGTACGCTCGCGACGCCGCCGGCCCTTCGATTACTCCCGCGCGTAATCGCTGTGCTCATACGCTTTTTAAGAAACAGATGTTCGCCGCAGCAAAAATCATGACCAAGTACATGGACAGAAGCGCCGAACCGTGCGAGGATTTCTATCAGTTCGCCTGCGGTAACTGGGCGAAACACAATCCTATTCCGAAAGACAAGGCTGCCTACGACACTTTCGAAATGATCAGGGAATCGTTGGACTCTGTGTTGAAGGAGCTCCTGGAAGATCCCATACCGAGAGACTCGGGACCGAACACGGACGACGCGACGGTGAAGGCCAAATATCTGTTTCACAGTTGTATGAATTACGGTAAATTATTTTTTATTGCTACCGACTTTTCGCTCGTCGACGCGCTCTCAACGAGTTTTACCGCGAGACGTGTGGGGCTAGAGATCTTGGAGCAACGCATGGAACGACCGCTCATACAGCTCCTGGACGAACTTGGCGGGTGGCCGGTACTGAGACCCGACTGGGATCCAGAAAAATTCGACTGGCTGCTCCTCGTGGCGCAACTGAGACTCTACAACAACGACATTTTGATTTCTGAGTGGGTCGCGCCGGACATCAAGAACAGCGATCAGTACGTGATTCAGGTACGCGAGTACTATGGGTAACTGCGTTCGATCCCCGCGCGAAACGCTTCTCCCGCTTAGCCGCTTCGATTCAACGTGATAATTCGATTCTACAGTTCGATCAGACGTCGTTGGGCCTGCCTACGAGAGACTACTTCCTCCAACCGTCGAACACGATCTATCTGAAAGCGTACAAGAATTATTTGATCAAAATCGCCACTCTGTTGGGCGCGTCCTCGCAGAACGCCACCTTAGACGCCGACGAACTGATAGAATTCGAAACGAAACTCGCCAAGGTACTCGTCCACACCGCCTACCACTGCTCGCGGATTCGTACCGCTCGCCCCTTGTCTCTCCTGTTCTCCGTGCGCCCTTCCGTTCTCCGTGTTCGTTCACAGATAACGTCCTCTCCCGACGAGAGGAGAAACGTCTCGGAGCTGTACCAGAGGATGAGCATCGGCGAACTGAGAATCCTGGTGCCCCAGATTAATTGGCATCGATATTTGACCATCGTTCTGGCGCGGCCGACGAATCTCTCCGAGCCCGTCGTCGTCTACGCGTTGCAATACGTCCAGGATTTGGTGAATCTGCTCTCGAAGACCAAGCCGCGGTGCGCGAAGGTCGACGCCGGCGGCGGAACCGAACCGGCGAACGATGTCCGCATTCAACTTTTCACGCGTCTGTCTGTTTGCAGAACCATCGCCAATTATCTCCTGTGGCGGTTCGTCAGGCACAGGGTCAACAACTTGGACGATCGGTTTCAAGAGGCCAAACAAAAGTTTTACTATATCCTCTTCGGAAGAGAACAGGCACCGTCGAGATGGAAGAACTGTGTAGCGCAAGTGAACTCCAACATGGGCATGGCCGTGGGCTCGATGTTCGTCAAGAAATATTTCGACGAGAAGAGCAAAAACGATGTACGAAACGAAGGAGAAACCAAATTCTCGGTCGCAACTCACTTTCTTTGTCCTTGTAGACGCTGTCCATGACTCGGGAGATACAAAGGTCGTTCAGAGAACTACTGAATCAGACTACTTGGATCGACGACGAGACGAAAGAACTGGCCACGGAGAAAGTGAACGCGATGCTGTTGAGAATCGGCTATCCCGACTTCATACTTCGGCCCGAACTTTTGAACGAGCGTTACAAGGACGTGAGAATCGACGCGAACGCGACTCTCGACGCGCTCGTTGGGCACCCGATCTCAGGACGAATTTATTTCGTAGGTGGTGATCCGGCCGGACAAATATTTCGAAAATACTCTGAACATCTTGCAACATTTGACCAGAGTGGAGCAAGACCGGCTCGGCAGTCCCGTTAACAAGACCCTCTGGAACACCGCGCCGGCGGTGGTCAACGCTTATTACAGCCGCAGCAAGAACAGGATAAGTCAGTAGAAGTAGTGGTGGTAGTACATCCGTGGACGAGTGAAATCGTGAACGTTTCCGCGAACGAACGAAGAAAACTAATTCTGACACTAATCGTCGAATTTCGACCTTCCGCTCCTCAGTGTTTCCAGCCGGCATACTACAGCCGCCCTTTTATCACAGATACTTTCCACGGAGTCTGAATTTCGGCGGGATTGGAGTCGTGATCGGTCACGAAATTACGCACGGGTTCGACGACAAAGGCCGACTGTTCGACAAGGACGGTAATCTCCATAGATGGTGGAAGGACGGGGCCATTTATGGGTTTCACGAACGAGCTCAATGCCTCATCGGTAATAATCGTCGTCGTCGTCGTCGTCGTCGTTGTCGTCGCCGCTGCGGCTACCTCGGTCGGATCTTCGCCCCGTTCTAAATGAGCACATTTTATCTTTCAGACCAGTACAGCCGCTACACCGTCGGCGAAGTCGGAATGCAGATCGACGGAATCAACACGCAGGGCGAAAATATCGCGGACAACGGCGGCATTAAACAAGCGTTTCGAGTAAGCGATTCTCCGGGCGTCGTTTATCGACGACCGACGACGACGCGACGAACGATCAATAATTCTGATCAAAATCCGTCTGTCGTCAGGCTTACGAAAGGTGGTTACGCGCCAATGGAGATGCCGACGAAGCTCTGCCCGGTTTGAACGCGACCGGCAAGCAACTGTTCTTTTTAAACTTCGCCCAGGTTTGGTGCGGCTCGATGCGACCAGAAGCTACCAGGAACAAATTGAAAACGGCTGTTCATTCGCCCGGGAAGTTTCGCGTGATCGGCACCTTGTCGAATTCGGAAGACTTTGCCGAAGTGTTTCATTGCCCGTTAGGCGCCCCCATGAACCCGGTCGACAAATGCTCCGTGTGGTGACGACCGACCGTCGTCTCCGTCTTCCTTTCCTAAACGAGTTTCGTAAACAATAAAGGTAGGATCGATTTGTGGGCGAAAAGACGGGCGGAGTGAAAAGCCCGTCGGGCGATCCTTTCGTCGTCGTTCCGTCGAAGATATCGGTTAATTTCGTTGACCGGAATGGGAATATAGTACCGTAGCGCTTTTACCCGTAGTTACTATAGAGCGTACAATTTACGTGTACGACTTTACGTCGAAACAGCTGCGCCGTTCAAACTCAAATTATAACACGAATACCTACTGAAGAGAATAATAATTTCAGACAGTCATAAAAATCTTTACAATCTATTTCCCTGTATATCCACACACTACTACATGTATAGAATTCTTTCGTCGTTCTCTATTTTAATTTACGTTTTCCGTAGATCTTTACTCGATCTCGTCTCACATCCACGTAATCGCGTACATACTATGGATATAAACTCGTTCACGTTACAATTTTTCTTTGGAGTTCCGCGAAAGGAAAGAAGGGTTACTCGGACGACCGACGAGAGATCGTCCCGTCAACACCGCGTTCGTACAGATGCAAAGACTATCGTCCGTTGTTCCATACGTGTCAAAAGTACGTTCCGATCGAACCCACGAAGACCGACGTCCACGGCCGTTCTCTGTTCGACGGGCGATCGACCGACGATCTCTTCGTCTCGCGCCGTGGTACTGCTCTAAACCGACAAAACTGGGACGATAATTTTATACAAAGAGATCGATAAAAATGTTTTGTGTTACTTATGATTTAAAATATTCCTTTTTCTTCAAGCATAACATTCTCTCTTTCTCTCTCTCTCTCGCTCTCTCTTTCTCTCGTGAAACCATAATAGCCTCGATAATAGTACAATGTGTGCTCGATACTAATTAATTTTTGAGAGCGTGAATCGATACTCGATTAGAAACGTAGGTGTTTGTAGTTAGAAATTGTACTGAGAAATCAGGAATTTTGCGAACATCGTCTTGCATCGGCGTAATTTTCTGTTCCCTCGATACGCTGCATCCTTTGTCGATCGTCGCGATATACACTGCGATTCGTTAATTGAATTTCGCGACTCGCGACGTTCTCGTCGACGGGCAAAGAGAATGACAACGGAATTGAAACAGAATTTCAGCTTCCCAAGGGGAACATACCTGTATAGTTCACAACCAACTCAGAAGGTCCGTTCCTACGGTGGAACCGCGATAAACGGTACAAAGAATACAGCTGGGAAATGTGAAACGCGATCGTCCTCGCCGATGATCGGGCCGATCGAAATAAAAGGGACAGGAATATCGTCCGTGAAAAACACCTAACGTCGAATTAACGAGGATTCGTATCTCTATTTACGCGCACGCTTCTTCCCGCCGTTATCGTTTCTCGTCGTACCTTCGAAAACTCGTCGCGTTATACACGTTCTCGAGCGATATCAAATACCACGTAAAAATTCGATTTGGCCTTAAACCTATCTTCGTCCTCGTTTAATGTATAGCCATTACAAATTATACGGTTTAGTTTAAATTCTTTACGCTTCTATGACGTTTTATCAAAATTCGTCTATTAAATTATACGTCTCGCGCGTTCGCTACGTCCGTCCGACTCCCGAATCGAAATCGAATCGAATGTAAATGTACCTCGTCGACTTCCATTCTCCCGCCGACTCTCCCGTTACCATCGTCACGTATACGTATTGCGTTACTGCGACCGGTATCTTCACTTGTGCAGAAACTGGTACTCCAAAATGTCTTCTTCGTCTGTAAAAGAGAAACGTGCGTTTTAGTCTCGTCGGCCCCGGAGGGTGTCCTTCGCGGCCGCTTCCGGCCGCGCCAAAAGGACGTACATACTATGACGCGGCGACGTGGGAACGTTTCGACGAACGATAAGTATAGTAGAAGGAAAAGAAAGAGAACGATCGGTAAAGTTTACACGATTATACGTTCACGGGTATGAGAGAATCGACGAGTCGCTACGCACGGCATTTGCCTCGTAGCTCGTAGCGCATACGTCCGCGAACGTCGGATCTATGCGACTGACATCGTAAACTACTTGTCGATAATGTACAGGGGGGGCTTTGGGCCCGGGCAAGCGTTCGACTATGTACAACTACGTGTGTATAGAGAATTCATTCGTTTTCACAAATACGCAATACAACGTGTCGTCAGACTTGAAACAGGCACATACGATCGGTGCGAGTGTCTCGAGGCAGGTTCAAAAATGCACGTTGCCGTGTGTCTACTCGGTAGATGTACAGCGATGACTACGACGGAGGAACGGTTCGTTCCACGGAGCCTGAGACGAAAGAAAGACTGTGTCGGAAAATGCGTATGGTCAGCGACGAAAAGAGGTGGTAGTCGATCTAAATGCGTACGAGGAACGTATCAATTATTACTCTAAATACGTCGGAAAGACGGAGCACTCGTTAATTACGGAAAACAAGGTATCGGCGGTGGTAGTGAGTAGTCACCGGACGTGTGACAAAATAAAATACACTCACAGTTATTGTCTCTGCTATCGTTGTCCAAATGCTTAGTCTGTGTACGAGTTTCCTCGTGCATACGCCGTTGTTCTGCGTCGACCGTCAGCGCGGCACAAGGCACAAAAATGACTCGACCACGTGTGTGTCTGACACGGCGGCGCGCGGCGAGCCGTCTCTAATCCAGTGCACGTGACAAAGTAACACGTGTATAAGTTGCAAGGAGAAAACTCGTTTTTACATTTCGTTTCTTTCTTTTTTTTCATTGCTTTTTAGACAGAAAGCAGCAGCAGGTCCTTTTAGAGCGGCGCAACAAATAAAAAATAAAATAAATCAAATTCCGAGTATGCCTGTGACTCGCAAAATTAGTATGCGTCTCCGTGTCGCCTCTCTCCGTCTTTCTCGCGCGATACCTACGCTACGCGCTCGGATTCAATTACCAATTTTGCGTTTCTCAAACATACTGTACAACCTGTGTCTGCAACATAAAATATTTTATATCGTACAGAATAATATATAATGATTGATGCGCGTCGTAACGACGTCGATGAACGTTTCCGTAAACTTATACCTTCTTAAACGTCGAGTTACATGATTCGTGTTCAGCGACCGAAGTAAAAGTACGTTTATTCAATGGTTCAACGATTCACCCTACGTCCTAGTTTAAACGTCGTGCGACGACAAATCCGCGTCGAACGCTATACGTACGCGTTCATACGCGCGAGCTGTTATTTCGTTTATTAATTTCGTTTGATCGTCGTCAGATCCGTCGGACTTGTCGTTATACGACGTTTCAATTGTTAGGATGGACCTAGCCCTACTAGCCTTCTTTCGCTCGCATCCAGTCGAAATGCGCAATTTTCCAATACAAACGTTTCTCTTGCGATCTATCGCTCGCGTCTACCAAATCGGGCACCGACCTCTACGATATGAAAAGTACCTATTTATCGATGATAATCGCGAGTCGCTTTGTAAATTAAACGACGGGGAGGGTGGAGAGAGAGAGAGAGTAGCCGCTTCGGCAGTCAGTTTTGGAAAATTGCACGACTGGATGACCACGGAGTTTCCAACCATGGCTGCACGTTATGTAAAGGTCAGGCGATAATATCGGCTATGATATATGTTTTACAAATATTAAGGAAGCTATCTCTCGGAATAATTCGTGTAAAGGTAAAAGAAAAAAAATAGTGAAATCGACAGAAAAAGGAGAGAAGAACTGAGCGAAGCCGAACGTTACTTTTTTCGACGCGAGATATCTCGGCGTATGTCATACGACGTAGACGACTTCTGGCGATGCCGCCCACCGACGTGTTTATACGCGTCGTGCGCAAGATATTTTCTAGCGGTATTTCATAAGAGACGAAAAGAACGTTCTCCGGATAGAACGCGACGCGGTAAGTAAAAATGTAAATATAGTAGTAATAATATTAATAATAATGTAACGGCAAGATCGTGACCGTACGCGACGAACGTTGCAATCGAATAAGCCTTGTACGCGTGTACGTACGTACGTAAGACGCGGAACAAAAATCAAACGTATCAATAATGTGAAACGCATCGTCAGAGATAAAAAATGAAAAGAGTACAATGTCGTACAGGTTGCGGAAAGCTTGCGTATGCATATATGCGTTATAATGAGCGCACGTGTACGTGTACGCGTAGTATATAAATTATATGTCGCAGTTGTCGTCCTTTCTCGTTTAGTATGTACTCTCTAACGTTGATAAAATGGCACATTTAATATGAGCGTATTACGTCCTATTTACATATTGTCGAACTTGCGATGCGATACCGCGTAACGTGAGTGCAAACGATTCGTTTTCGTTCGTCGGCAAATAATGGCTCGAATCGATAGGAATACAATGAAAAAATTGCCCTCCACGCACGGACAATACGCGATATTATTTAAATGATTCACCAATAATTCGTCCGCGACGTATAATAATATTTTTATCGCATAGTCTCTACATACATTTATATATATTTGCTTTGTCAATCTTAAAGAATAGATTACTTTTAGAAAACCATTTGCGTCAATTAATAATAATAATCGTAATAATAATAATAGTAATTATTAGTGAATCGTTCAACATTTCGAAACAATATCCTCTCGATTTTAAAGAAATAGCTGCCCCATTGTCGTAGACAATCCTAGAACGCAAGCAATGGAAAAATATTAATATAAATACGTACCTCCTTTCATTTAATTAAATCAAGTATAATAATTTACATGCATTATTATGTAGCGAATTATTTTAACGTTCACTATGTCGATTCATCGAGACGCGAACCGTGTGTTATTTACATGACCATGCTTGTGCTCTAACTCGTGTGCGATCGTGCTTTACATCTCAACAAGTACACCGTACAACATATTTATAGTCAAGCGTGCAGTATAGTGTATAATATACGTAATCGATCGTCGACATCGAACACCGTCTCGTACACAACGGTTGTACCAGTCTCGCGATCCACCGTCTATGCTAAACCTCGACGTACCAGTTGCGCGCGACTCATGCATCAATTTACAATTCACATTATTCTCCCCGTCGTCTCCTACGAAATTATTAATTAATTACGACGATTTCACCGTCCCTACCCTCTTCCCGTTCTACTACGTCCGTCTAATTATCGAGTATAAGTTTCTACTTCGTACCGATCAAACGACAAACACGAGGAATTTACTTTGGTTGGTAGGTGCGCGATTACTGCCGATCGAAAACAGATTACGTTCGAGAACCGATCAAAATTTACGGGGCAAGAAGAAATGCTGGTCTTGCCCTTTGCTCGATTCACGCACTTCGTACGCGTAGTTCTGCAAATTTCCTTCTCCTCTTCCTCTTCTCAGACCAGATTAGTTAGTGTATGTGTGTGTGTGTGTGTGCTCGCGCGCGTATACATTTACGTTTTACATGCAACATTTTAATCGATACAAAGTACGTTCAACAGAGACGAATCCTCAAGGATATTGTTACTGCCAAGTACATGGTACGAAGTGGAATGCAAAAGTGGAGACAACATACAGTAAAACTTCGAATGCGAATTATATAAACCTGAAAAAGTAAACAGTGAAGAGGGCAACGAATAAATACTTTGAAATACCGTTGAAAGAAAATCGGGAAGCGAAGCGGGGCACGTGTCAACGCACACGTTCGTGTAGCTCGCGTATTCGCCGAACGTCGAGCGGTAAAATTTGTGCGGTCTCGCACGAATAGAATCGGAATCGGTTTCAAAGTATTCGTTCGAAGCTAAACGACGACGACGACAACGTCGCACGTCGTCGTTTCCTCCGAACCGACCACTGCTGCTGATCTATTTACAACACCGGCATCTACATAACGTCAACAAAGAATTCACACGGATTTCCCATCGCAATGCGAAATGACTGTCTACTACCAGATAGGTCTTGTTGGTTCTGCTGTTGGTTTCCCGAACCAGTTCCCGTCTGCACGGACTGTTCAGAGCCACTGGAACGACTGCGGCTACCGTTCGATCTCTTTCCGTTCGAGCTGTTTCCATTGCCAGAATTTTTAGTCGGCATCGTCGGGACCGACGGAATATGCAGCTCGGACTCGGACGCCGACGAGCAAGACTTCAGATCGTGAATAGGTTCCTTGCAAATGTGCTCGCTACCCGCGCTACTGCCGCCTGACAAAACGTATTGTATCGTTATTATTAGCACAGACTCGCGAGTTGGAACGCGTTCCGTCACCGTCACCGCCGCTAATCTCACCTGAACCGCTATGAACACTTTCTTCCCGGTGATATCCGTACACGGTTGGTTCGTTGGTGAAGTTAAATGGCATCGGGCTGTAGCCAGTCGCAGAATGGGGCGTATACGTTCCCGAATAAGGCATGTCCCAAGCATTCGGCGGAGGTAGTGGCCCGACCGTGTCGCATTCCAATTTCATGCTACTCATGGCCGAACACAAGTCACCGAATATGTAATAACATTGTTCGGAGAACGTTATCTTGTTCACCGTATGCCTGATGAAACCAGCTTTCAGCATCAAAGACGCGTATTTCCTTGCGTCGCGTCGGTCGATGAATCCTTCTACGTGAGTGTGAAGCCAATCGACGACGTCCGCTCCGATGAACGCGTTCGGTATTATTATTTTAAGCCACATGCGATCGCGAATCTCCAAGCCTGAGTCGGGCCGGGCCATCGCTCGCACTATCGTCGGCATATCCGTGTTCACCGTTAGGTGTAACTCTTCCAACGGTCCTAAGTAATGAACGTGCAGCGTTACTCGTCGCGTTTGGTTCGCATCGCACACCGGCGGCTACCTTCCCGCGTCAGGGAGAGAGAGAAAGGTCGGAAAGGGGGAAACTCACTTTCCGTGTCCGGAAGCGTACTCGCGAGGCTGCTCGACGTCGACGTTAACGTGGTGGCGCTCGGTGGACGCGGTGGAAAGCCTTCGCCCCTTATAGCGGCCGTATGCGCTACCCAAGCACCGGGATCTATAGGCCGTACGGGTTCTGTACGCGGTATCGTGAAATAGCCTTTCGGATTAGGATCCCAGCATTTCGCCACAACCAGTTTGATCGGTCTACGGAAACGGTCGATCGATCGACGTTAAACATTTCATTTACCGATTAAACTCATCTTCGTTATTGCTATTTTCAACGTACCCTGGTTTCTGCACTACTTCGCGGAGTACCTTCACTGCCTCGTCGTTGGACATATTTTCAAAGTTGATGTCGTTCACTTGAAGAATCATGTCTCCAGGTTCTATTCGTCCGTCCAAAGCAACTGCTCCTCTGAATCATAATGAAAACGACAATCATAATACTAATAATACTAATACTAATACTAATACTAATGATAACAAAACGTTGCGGTCTACGCTATTTCGTTAAGATCACTCTTCACCCACGGCCGGTTTAATCTCTGTTCCAACGACTCACTGTACAGAGTACGATTGTACGATAAATAATCGGAAATTTGTTGTGATCCAACGACAACACGTACCCCTTCATTATTGAACCGACATAGATTCCACCGTCTCCGCCTTTATTACTTTGACCAACAATACTGATTCCAAGGAAATTAACAGTGTCCATGTTCAATGAAACCGTAATGATGTTCAAGGACATCGTGCTGTCGGTGATACTGCTGAAGGACGACGTCCTGGACATCGGTGGTAGTCTGTGACGCCTTCTTCTCTGTGGTCTACGCCGATCTGTATCACGTTTGAACACGGTATAAAGTCGACGTCGATCTTCCGACGCGGAAACGTTCAATGAAATGTCATTTCTTATCTCTATCGCATCAATTAACTCATTCATTACCTAAAGTTGCTCTGTCGACCGTGCTACTCATATTGGTATGCCTGCCTGTGGTAGACGTTATGCGGCTACTAGCATCGTCATCCGACTCTAAAAATGTTGTTGTCTCTAAATCTGAACTTAAAATAGAAGCAGTCTCATAACCATGGCCCGATCTGTGCTTCGAATGACCATTTATACGAAGTCCTGAGTCAGTAAACAAATAAAAACGATAGGTGAACAACAACAGACTTACTTGCTATCTTTACCGTTCGTAACCGCGGGACACGCGGACCGCGCGATCGAGAAACATTCCGAGTTTACGTTATTACGAGTTGTAAATGATTGGTCTGCCGAGACGGGCTCTTTGGACAAATTCGATGTTAAAAAATACAGATCGTCGCGTACACGCTCGATCGTAGCGTCGCCGCACGAACGAAACGCGGTAAAGCGTGAAATACTATTGTGCATTCCACGAACGCAACCAATCGTTTAGCAATGGAAATAGTAGAAGTCGATTCGCTTCAATCGACGTCGACGACGTACCGTTGTATTTATTGTATTTTTCGTATTTATCCGAATGATGTCTCGAACTCTTATGCAAGTGATGCCCTTGTCTGCTGCTCGTGATACTTTCGGTTTCAGTCAAGGTGTCGTCGTGTGACAACGGGGGTGGCCCACGAGTCGTATGACCCGGTGTCACGTGATCTATGCGATCGTGCTTCGCCTCGCTATGTGCCACGGAATCTGTGCATTGCGACGCGCCGTCCGACACGTTGCTGCCCTCGGCAGATACCAGCTACATAAACAAATTCGTTTCATTACAAACTTTGCATTTCGCTTCGTCGATAACTCGTCTCATCATATTGTTTCTCTCGTCAAACGAGTCCCTACGCTTCGTCCCATCAGGAACAAACGAATCGGGACGCTCTCAGACTTACGGTATCACCAGCTACATATTTACGCACGTAGGTATACATCATAGAGTCTGTGTTATTAACACATTCGCGACTGGTGACGTGAATTCACGTCATTTTAAATTTTATTCCTGATTGCCGCTGACGTGAATTCACGTCCTGCGAATAAAAACAAAGGCAAGGAACAATAATTATTTTAAACAACACATAATTGCAACATTGAAATTTAAAAACAAATTTTATCATTTTTATCCTTGCTTAAACGATAGAAGTTTGCGGCAATCAGCTTCAGAATTTTATTATTTTCGCCGGTACTCAGTATTAGAAATGGAAAAAATTTGTCGGTCGCAAATGTGTTAACTTTTTCTATTCAACCGACGACGATGAACGATCGAAGAGAGGCACGCTCGTCGAGGACGCGCCAAGCTTAATGCAAAAGGCAATCGTTCTTCGCACCGCCTCGTCTCGTCTCGTCGAAAACTCGTCCAAGACTCGCAGTATATATGTAAACGAAAGATTATTAATCTCACCCAAGAAACGACTCGTCCATTGAAACACGGCAGGTGGGCATCGTCGTCCACGATTTCTTCCTTCACCACGCTGAACAGCAAAAATGTTTGTCGTATCAAGTACAGTTCCAATATTNTTCGCTTCGTCGATAACTCGTCTCATCATATTGTTTCTCTCGTCAAACGAGTCCCTACGCTTCGTCCCATCAGGAACAAACGAATCGGGACGCTCTCAGACTTACGGTATCACCAGCTACATATTTACGCACGTAGGTATACATCATAGAGTCTGTGTTATTAACACATTCGCGACTGGTGACGTGAATTCACGTCATTTTAAATTTTATTCCTGATTGCCGCTGACGTGAATTCACGTCCTGCGAATAAAAACAAAGGCAAGGAACAATAATTATTTTAAACAACACATAATTGCAACATTGAAATTTAAAAACAAATTTTATCATTTTTATCCTTGCTTAAACGATAGAAGTTTGCGGCAATCAGCTTCAGAATTTTATTATTTTCGCCGGTACTCAGTATTAGAAATGGAAAAAATTTGTCGGTCGCAAATGTGTTAACTTTTTCTATTCAACCGACGACGATGAACGATCGAAGAGAGGCACGCTCGTCGAGGACGCGCCAAGCTTAATGCAAAAGGCGATCGTTCTTCGCACCGCCTCGTCTCGTCGAAAACTCGTCCAAGACTCGCAGTATATATGTAAACGAAAGATTATTAATCTCACCCAAGAAACGACTCGTCCATTGAAACACGGCAGGTGGGCATCGTCGTCCACGATTTCTTCCTTCACCACGCTGAACAGCAAAAATGTTTGTCGTATCAAGTACAGTTCCAATATTACGATCACAGATTACTCTGGACAGATGTAGGACAGAGATTTGACGCGCTCAAATTGGGAGAAAAAATTGCGATTACCCGATCGCGCACCTCAATCGTCGTCGCGTCAATCTCTGTTATACAAGTGCACGAGATGCATACACATAAAACATCAACCGGGAAAATGCGTATCCGAATGTAGTTCACAGGATGGGAAAGGAAATTTGACTGGATCTTCGAAACACGTGCAAGGTATGAGAAATGCGCGAAAGGCAGAAATTACTTTTGCAACGTCGGAGTCGACGGTCAGAAAGAACGTGTGGAAGAAAAAATATAACAGACGGATGGCAAACGAGTGACAAAAGGTGTTCGAAAATAGAGCCGGAAGCGAGCTGTCAGAAAGAACGCGGAACGACAGTAGATCATCGCTAAACGTGACTGGGAACGAGCAGAGAATTGGAATGCCTCTCGAGCGGGTAAACGGTCGACGAGTTCGAGTCGTGGCAGGTCGCGGGGCATTGACTCGGGCCGAAGACGGTAAACGATGTCCGTTGACGGCGACGTCGACCGTGACAATCGTTAATTCGTAGGATGGGAGGGAGGACGAGACGGTACTAATCCACGAAGCCGGCACTTACCCGAAATCATCGTCCATNTTTGACGCGCTCAAATTGGGAGAAAAAATTGCGATTACCCGATCGCACCTCAATCGTCGTCGCGTCAATCTCTGTTATACAAGTGCACGAGATGCATACACATAAAACATCAACCGGGAAAATGCGTATCCGAATGTAGTTCACAGGATGGGAAAGGAAATTTGACTGGATCTTCGAAACACGTGCAAGGTATGAGAAATGCGCGAAAGGCAGAAATTACTTTTGCAACGTCGGAGTCGACGGTCAAAAAGAACGTGTGGAAGAAAAAATATAACAGACGGATGGCAAACGAGTGACAAAAGGTGTTCGAAAATATAGCCGGAAGCGAGCTGTCAGAAAGAACGCGGAACGACAATAGATCGTCGCTAAACGTGACTGGGAACGAGCAGAGAATTGGAATGCCTCTCGAGCGGGTAAACGGTCGACGAGTTCGAGTCGTGGCAGGTCGCGGGGCATTGACTCGGGCCGAAGACGGTAAACGATGTCCGTTGACGGCGACGTCGACCGTGTCAATCGTTAATTCGTAGGATGGCAGGGAGGAGGAGACGGTACTAATCCACGAAGCCGGCACTTACCCGAAATCATCGTCCATCGATTTGAAGAAATA
The DNA here is from genome assembly GCA_019453355.1 of Ceratina japonica. Taxonomy (NCBI): domain Eukaryota; kingdom Metazoa; phylum Arthropoda; class Insecta; order Hymenoptera; family Apidae; genus Ceratina; species Ceratina japonica. Next base: position 133,289 of record SMSR01015590.1, on the reverse strand, counting down.
TTTATAATTTGGCCGATTCAAGACATTTTTGAAGTCGGCCAGAGTGACCCTTTCCGGCGAGATGGTCAGCTTCACCAGGTAAGGAGTCTCCTCGTCGTCGATGTGATATATGATTTTAGTCTCTTCCATTGTTCGCAACTCGGTTACTTGGCGTGCATTTACGGTAAAAAACTGATCTACCCAAAGCCCTGCTAACTATCTATGAACAATTCTCTTATAATAAAACCAATATGGCGCGTCACAGTTCGAGCCAAAGCCCTCGCGCGTACGACGAACGCTCGTTCATGAAGCCTTATGGTTTTACGTGAATTCCGCGGCGCGTAACATTATCACGATTGCGTGCGGCGTACGACGAGGAAACTGTCGACATTATTCACGATGTTCGCACGACGCGTACTCGTTGCTTCCGACGGCTCGAATTAAACGTCAACATTCTTATTCTCGTCGACATAACACACTTGCGGCCGTCGTCGTCGTCGTCGTCGTGGTCGCCGCCGTCGTCGTCGTCGGCTCGACGGTAGTCACTCGTCAGACAGCGATACCTACACCTACACTTACACGGCTAACGGCTACGCGGCTGCTACAGCTACGGCTCAGTGATGGGAACATTGCGGCAGGGAACGTCGTCGTGGGACTTTTTGCCACTAGGCGTCTAAAAGCCATGCGCCGACGACGTTACAACTGACGACAAACTTCTCTCTGTACGCGCCGACATAACCTTCAACTTTTTTCGGGATCGCGTGTTCACCTTTTACCGTGCCGTATCGCCGATCGTTTCAATTATTGCATCTGTAGGGGATGTAGGAAACTCGCTTCTCGGTCGTAAAACGCCAGAATGTGGGCGTGCGTGCGTGCATCGCGTTACGCAGAAACGTGTGACGATCGGCAATCGTTCTGTGCCGCGTGTGTGTCGTCCATGCGCGTGCACGTGTGTGTATGTACGTTTGTAGTTTGTACATATGTATGCACGTACACGTGTAATTTAATGTGTCCGCGAGCATTTGTAAGTACTATACTACTAGTTGTTTTTATTAATCGTATCGAACGAAATAACTCAACGAATCGGTTTAATACCTAAGGACGTGCGATGGATTTATTAAGAAAATGAACCGTCCCGTTATAGTTGCACAGTATTAATTTTCATTTCATTCAATTGTACAGAACAATTAATCGACATGGGAAATAACATTTTTATTATGTATTCACGAGAATCGTGATACATACTCAACGTCGTTGTCAGTCATTCACCGTTCCAACCCGCGCTTTCACTTTCTCATTTTTTTTTTGCCAAATCCTCCACGTATTTTTGCCATTTCCCTTGCCAGCCGTCTATGGCCTTCTGTTTCTCGTGATCGGCCAAGCTGCTGTATATAAAAGAGTTCAAAGCCAGCTGTTTAAGGCTCTTGAGATCGGCGTGGCTGGACATGAGTGCCATAAAAGCTTCGTAAAAATCGTAGCTCAGAGCTCTGGCACCCCAAAAACTAGGATCGTCGTTCGACACGACTACGGGGTATCCTTTCGCGAACAGAGGCCTGGCGGCGTGATTTCGAAGATCGTCGACGAGTTTCAGAACTTGATTCGAAATCGGATTTACTTCGATCGCGATGTCCATCCGTTTGACGAGGTCCATGAGAAAGGGATGAGCGGCCAAAGCGTATCTAGAGAAAAATTACGTAACGGTAGCGGCGTCGATAAAAGTACGCGGGAGGGCTCGTCTCGCGATCTTTGTTACGAACGATAATTACGGTAACAGCGATCCATGAGGACGTGGCGGGACGGGGCGAGATCGACGACGACAAAAGGTTTCTTGGTCGTAGTCACGGGAAAGAACGAGACGTCGGAACGACGGGACGACTGGGAAGAAGCGCACGGCGAAATAAAATGTCGTTCGTCGTCGGGGTGGTGGCTCATAAAATAGGTGGTAACGGGTAATTGGTAACTGCGAAAAGGACGAGAGCAACAGGTTGGACGCGCCGGTACGCTCCCTACTCACCCGTGACCGATACGTCGCGTGTTCAACAAGATAGCGTCAACGAGATTTTCATCGGTAGGAGCGCCCAACCAATTCGTTTCTCCCGCGTGAAAGAAGAAACTGATGTTACGTTTCCCGGCTTCTCTCAGTAGGTCAGCGAATTCCTCGAGGGTGTGACCCTTGTCTTCCTGGCCGACCAGATCGAATCCAGCTACGAAGTCGGGGTACAATTCCTTTATCTCGATCATTATCCGAACGTGATCCCTTGCTTCTTCGTAAGTACCGGATCGTTTAGGAGCGTAGATCAGTTTTGCTCCGACGAAGTCCGGATGACTTTCCTTGAATCTGGGAGATAAGGAAAAAGAACGCGCCAATTTTTGCTACCGATCGCCTCCGACGTCTCTACGTTCGAGTCGCCGGTCGTTTTTAGTCGTACGTTCGCGAAAGACGCAAAACAGGGTAACCGGGAGTAAGAGAGAAGAGCGGGAAGGTATACCTTCGAGTAAGATCTTTGTAGATTCCGACTAGGTCTTGAGGCTTGTATGTCGTCCCGTCGAAGTCGTACAGAGTCGGCAACGTCGACCTCAGTTCAAGATACATCACGTTGTCTTCGTACAATTGTTTCAGAGCCTCGAGGAAATGATCCTCGTAAACGGGTCTGTACGTGAGCAGAGGTCCGACGAACTCGAATATATCCATGAACTTGTGCCAGGCCCGGTCGACGTCGGGATAGGACGACGTAGGATCGTCGCATCGCATCGACATTCTTTCCTTTATCATACCGTTCACGACGTCGCCCCGCGTCGGGTGCCGACGCACATCCTTTAACAGCTCCCAGCTACACGAGTCGTCCGGCACTTGGAAGAAACGTAATTTGACCGTATCTCTCTCGGTACAAACGTACAAATCGTCGCGAAACGTGACATTGTAGTAGACGTAGTCGCTGCTCACGAGAGCGGTATCGTGAGAGTGGAGCACTGCTCCCTTCGGCATGTGCCGAATCAATTGAAAGACCTTCGATGCGTCGATGTCGTTCTTGGCCTCGAGGAAGTTTCGCGCCGGAGCGAACGACCGAGGGTCGTTGAACCCTAAAACAATTTGTCGAAACGACTGCGAGTTACGCGCGAGAGGCCGATAGAAGGAAGACGGGACAAAGGACGACTGTGATTCACCGTCCGTTTCACTTTGCTTCGCCCTGCTTTGTTTTCACGCGAGTCTAAACGCGAGCAGAGCGGCGACGGAGAACCGACGAAAAAGGGACGTTAAATCGGACCNTGGGAGATAAGGAAAAAGAACGCGCCAATTTTTGCTACCGATCGCCTCCGACGTCTCTACGTTCGAGTCGCCGGTCGTTTTTAGTCGTACGTTCGCGAAAGACGCAAAACAGGGTAACCGGGAGTAAGAGAGAAGAGCGGGAAGGTATACCTTCGAGTAAGATCTTTGTAGATTCCGACTAGGTCTTGAGGCTTGTATGTCGTCCCGTCGAAGTCGTACAGAGTCGGCAATGTCGACCTCAGTTCAAGATACATCACGTTGTCTTCGTACAATTGTTTCAGAGCCTCGAGGAAATGATCCTCGTAAACGGGTCTGAACGTGAGCAGAGGTCCGACGAACTCGAATATATCCATGAACTTGTGCCAGGCCCGGTCGACGTTGGGATAGGACGATGTAGGATCGTCGCATCGCATCGACATTCTTTCCTTTATCATACCGTTCACGACGTCGCCCCGCGTCGGGTGCCGACGCACATCCTTTAACAGCTCCCAGCTACACGAGTCGTCCGGCACTTGGAAGAAACGTAATTTGACCGTATCTCTCTCGGTACAAACGTACAAATCGTCGCGAAACGTGACATTGTAGTAGACGTAGTCGCTGCTCACGAGAGCGGTATCGTGAGAGTGGAGCACTGCTCCCTTCGGCATGTGCCGAATCAATTGAAAGACCTTCGATGCGTCGATGTCGTTCTTGGCCTCGAGGAAGTTTCGCGCCGGAGCGAACGACCGAGGGTCGTTGAACCCTAAAACAATTTGTCGAAACGACTGCGAGTTACGCGCGAGAGGCCGATAGAAGGAAGACGGGACAAAGGACGACTGTGATTCACCGTCCGTTTCACTTTGCTTCGCCCTGCTTTGTTTTCACGCGAGTCTAAACGCGAGCAGAGCGGCGACGGAGAACCGACGAAAAAGGGACGTTAAATCGGACCCGTGTAAACCCGTTTTTAAACTATTCCGTCGTCCTCGCGGCGACGAGAGATCCGGTCGATCCGGCTCGCCGGTCGGTCGACGCGGGGCCGTCAGGGCCGAATTTCAAATTCGACACGTACCGGCGACGGCCGTGCGACTGGATCGCGCCGTCGTCGAAACGAAATACACGGACTCGGACGTACGCGTAGATTCGAAGGAGAAAACGAACCAGCGTGCAATTCCTCTTGCTTCGCCCTCATCAAGATCTTGTTCGCAGCTCGTTCGACGTCGGTCAAGGACAAGTTAGCTCCTATTATCAGTCGTCGTTCATACTCCAAAATTTCATTCCGTAGCCTCGTGTAATTATCACCACTCGGAAACGCGATAATCGCGCTCGCGTACACTACTAATATTACGAACGAACAAAGAGTAAAATTGTCCATGTTCGGCAATATCTTTGACGAGCGTGCCCGGTCGGATGTGTCGTTGCGCGTAAACGGCGAAGGTTACGCAGCCGAAAGTGAATCCGATTACCCCGAGTGTTCCTACGCTACTGACTAGTGCCACCGTCAACGTTTGACCACGCCGAGTGACTAACTGATCGTTGATCGTTCCATAAGTCCATAAGTACGTTCCATAACATCGTAGGCAATGAGAGTCTCACCGACTCGCGTTGCCCCTTACGCCTTACGGCTCGCGCGAAGTACGGATACGTCGAAGTGTACATATACGAGTACGGACACACGTGTGCGCATAGGAAACGCTCGAACGATTTCTAGGCGCCAGTGAACGATGTAAAAAGGCTACGATACATGTGTTTCACATCTAACTATTCCGTCGTACAGCTTTACACTTGAGCGTGCATCCGTGTACGTAGTTATGTACGTATGTCCTTGTACGTACACACGCGGCCCGTGTATAACTTTTCCGAATGGTGCCGTAGATTTTATATGGTATATCATCTGTGTACAACATACAAGTATATCGGTCTGTGGAAAAAGTATATTTTCAGTGCACAAACATTTCGTCTCATCCTTACAGTCACTTTAAAGTCACAAATTTGTTTCACTCGTCGGATCGGAGAAAAAGCAAAGAATAATCCATTCCAGGTTCTCGCTCTCGCTCTTTCTCTCTCTCTCTCACTCTCTCTCTCTCACTCATTCGTGTTCGTTCTGCTATTTTTCGAAACTATCAACGAGCCGTGTACTACGCGTGTTTAATACACTTAAATAACAATTAGAGAAATGTATTCGAAACGAATAGAGGTTGTCGTTCGTCGAGAAGGAAATCTGAAGAAAACTTTTGTTGACCTATATATGATAACAGAACTTGAGCCAAGGCACTCTTTACTCGAAGCATCTTAAGTTTACACAAATACGTACACACAGCTAGCAGTCGTACTCATGCCGAAATGCTTTAATTATAAATGTAAATTTCGATATCGATACAGAATTCGTATTCGCGATTCGATGATACACCAAAATATGTATTGTGCGTTGCTCGAACGGTTTTCGTAGAATATTACAACGATAGCGTCCTTAAGAGTACAGTATTAGATTAGAATGAATCATGCAAATCGACGGTGCACGCTCGTCGAGCGATCGAGTCTCTGCGATCGATCGTAATGTACAGTAGAGAGATCCGTTTGATTCCTCGCCGACTGCTCGACATTGGACTCGTCGTTAAGCTGTCGCACATACATTTTTGTAGCCGTTTCGTTCTCGCGCCAGAATCTGCTACGCGATGCTGAATACATCTATAAATTATTATTCGAAAATTATCGAACAACGAAACGACGACGACCTAGCCGTCGTAGTAGCTGGACGTTGAATTATACAACTAGAAATAAATAGATTGACGAGTATCAAATGCTTTCGTTACATCGACCGTTGCTCTACGTAATTCTACGTTGTTATTCATTGTACAAACGTCTGTCAGTCACTGTTTCTAATTATTGTCCTCCATCAAGCATTTTATCGAGATATACTTCGAACGATGTTGACAGAAAGCTCAGGACCATCATTTTTTATTATTATTATTATTATTATTATTATTATTATTATTATTAGTATTCGGAAACGGAGCTAGTATACCATCTATACATGTATGTGTAAAGGAATAAAACTTTATACACTCGCTTCCAAAGATACAGGCGATATTATATTTCGTATAAATAATATAACTCGAACGATTGCATGTCGTATCACTATATATTACACAACTTAGTACCACGTAACTCATTTTTATCGATGAAACAAAATCATTGGTCGTTGTTAAATAGAATAGGATCACGTTTCCCTACTCTTTCTATTTTAAACTCGATTACGTATGTTGTGTACTGTTACGCGAAATCTGAACTTGTCCGTTAACTAGAATAATCGACTAAATGACTAACAAATAATTATTATCGAAGAAGAAAAAGATAAGATGACGTTCTGAATACATCGTTTAAATAATGCGTCGACAGAAATGTAATACTCTTTACGATAGCGCGATTCCACGCGGTGGCTTCTTCGCGTAATGAGAATCAATTAGAAATGCATGTCTGTTTCATATCGATTGAGCGCGCAACGTGTGCAAACACAAATCTGTTCAAAGCCGGTATGGATCGAACGGATATATCGATGGAGATCGAGTAGAACCATGGGAGACGATCGTCTATAGCCCATATAGTACCGTAGTAGGACCATGGTGGTTTCCAGTCTTCGTTATTCTCACGCGCGATCCAATAAATTCATTTCATTGTCCGCCCATCTCCGAATCGCCACGAGCAGTCTCGTTTCTGCATTCATTGAACATTTATCTCGTGCGAAACGTATTTATTATTAAGAAATTACATTTTCGCTGGTTACGCATACTTTTAGAAACGTGCGCGTATGGCGTTTTCGATCAAATTTGCTACTTCCAGGAAACGAAATCGACACCGTTCCAACGTGTCTCTCTCTCTCCCTCCCTCTCTCTCCCCTTTCTCGTAATCTTCAACAGTTTTTAATCGAGGCGCAAACGCGAATTCCTACACTGTTTCGCACTCCTTGCAATTCGAGCGATTTTATCGTACACGCGGTCGATCGTTTCTGTAAATCGTACATCACTTTTTGATAACGTCCCTTTATCAAACCGTCTAGCTATCAAAGATCCCTGAGTAAAAGGCATTAACGACCGAGACGTCGAACATGAAAACGAATCGTCGCTAGCCCATCGCTTCGAAAATTCATGTCAGTTACTAAACGATTTGCTTCGGTCGGCGTTATCCAAGTTTCGTGCAATTTCTCTTCCGAGTCGGCCGTCATAAATTAAATACAGATAGCACGCGTGCGATCAGCGATCGCGTGCACCCCCTGCGCAATCGCGTGTATCGCATATCGTTGCATAACCAAATGCACCGGTCTCTCGACGGAGGACCACAAAACGAATGAGATCTCGAAATAAGATCGAAAGTATGAGCAGTATGCCGTTTGACGGCAAAAATATGTTCGTTTACTTACAAGGTAGTACGAGAATGAAATTAAAATTAAGAGGGTTAAGAGGCAGCTTTCAGTGATTTGTCTGCGTGTGCCAACGTGAGAGAGCCTACGAGCGACACCAGAGTACGATCTAGCCACGTTATGGGGTTCGGATAGAGAAGGCCGCCCTCGTAAAATCCCAGGTGTCCTCCGTGAGCCAGTTCTATGTACAACGTGTTCGCGTGAGTTTCTAAAACAAGATCAAATCGCCGATTCGACGAGTGAGTTTTGCTCTCCCAAACTACACCCCGTACTGGACGGGTTCGTTGTCGTCGTCGTCCTCGATACTCACCGGCGTACGTCCTGATGGGTTCTAACAACTTGTCGGGCACGAGGGGGTCGTCCAACGCGTTTATGAACACCATGGGCGCCGCTATGTTGTCCAGATAGAACAGAGAGCTGCTCCATTTGTACATTTCCTTGACGGATCTAAAGTTGTGCACCTGCGCACAGTGACCGTTTTTCCAAGTTAACAAATCTAATCGGAACGCATCGTTCTTCGTAATCATAATTCCAATCTATTAGTAAAATAAACTTGGTTGCCTTTCTCGTGTATGCTTCATCGAGTTCTGGTAACGTCGCGGCAGAAATAATGTCCCGTTCGTTTAGACTGTATCTTTGTTTAATTTCCTCGGACAGCAATATATTTTTATGCTTCAGTATAATATTTTTCACCGATTCCGACATTATGTACAGGTAGAAACGTCGAAAGTTTTGCCAGTTGAGCAGGAACTTGGTACCTCTGTTCGCGCAAGATAACGAGTAAATACGTGTGACGATGATACAATTACGATGAAATTAGCAACGGACGGTAGAGATAGCCGTCTTTGAAACGACGAAAGAACGACAAGCGGACGTGCGGCCATGCGCACGTATACTTACTCGAGGGCATTGTATCCTTGGCAAATAGATATGCCACCAATGATACTGGCCAATTTATTCGATCCTCGTTCACCTAAATACTTAGTCACGAGGTTACCGCCCAAGCTGAAGCCAACGCAAATTATTTTTGTGTTCGGATGCTTCTCGATCAGGCTCAGTAGCATCGTGTGATAGTCGTCTGTGTGTCCTGCAACATTTAGGCGAAGCAGAGATTCAATCGAAACGGTTCCGCGCACGAGCCCGCTCCGAATCGATTACTACTCGTTCGACGTTTCGTCCGGTCGGACCGACCGTTTACCGGTAAATGCATTTCTCATATTCATAAGCACGCGGGTATTAATCATCTAAATCGATACTGTTGGTCGTGAGACGAGCGCTCGATCGGCCGATTATAACGCGAGCGAAACTCGGCAGGAGAATGCAAATCGAACGAGTAGTATACGTAATAATCGTTGACCGCGGTCAAACGTTAAACAAAGATTCGCACGGTCGAGTTCTACGTAGAGATATCGTTGTTTGCGTTGCACGCGTACCATAGCTAAAAATTCTCGGTGCAGTCACTTTCACGCTGGAAAGTACTCCGACGTGATTAAGTACCGCGCATCGGTACCCATGGCACTGAGCGAAGTGCACGAAAGTTCTAACGTAAACGCTCTCGGAACTGTTGCAGATCCCAGGGCAGATGGCGATCGTTACATCGTCTGTGATCAACAAAGAAAGCATAGAACGATACAGTGTAAAAATCGATCCAGGGCCGTCTTTAAGATCGGTCGGAACAAACTTCTTCCCTTCCATAAAACACTGGGACGTCATTCGCAACAAATTTTTAGCTACGACGAACCTTCGTAATCGTTGGTCAACGGTTGATACAGATCGTAGGTGAGAGTGGTCTCGTCCGGAAGCGCGATGTACACTCGTTCTCCGATCGGCCAAGGGCAACGGACTCGGCCAATGATACTGTGAACGATCGTTTGTACGTGACCACTGAAACCCCATAGCCTCGTCGGTTTGTATCTGAAATTTTATATGTTTTACGTCCATCCATGAAAGCTTATAATTCGTTTCGCGACGCGTCGAACGACCGCGTGTGCCGTTCTTTAAACATCGAGACTAAACGTGAAAGACGTAGACGCTCGTGCCGGGAGGACTACTGCCCGCTGTTGTTTACCGTTGCGAAAGCGGGCCGGCCTTTTTGCTTTTATGCCAATTAAGCGGCGGAATTTTTGCGGAGAGGAAAACCGGAGCTACCTGTGGCAGCAGCGAATCATTGAACTCTCTGACACCGTTACAGCAGCAACGTTGAGAATCGGTAGTAGTAGTGGATCATAGTGGACCGCGGGCACGAAGAAGCCGCAAAAATTACTGACATCGAACAACTAGTGCGTCTAGTGGTACACGGGGTGTGTACGGTAAAAAAGAAAAAAAAGTAATCCGGTAATACGGCAGAGAAAAGTGCTCGCTCACCTACTACTACCCATCGTACGAGTAACGTATACGTAAAAACGATTTACTACGTGCCATTGTTTATCGCGGAGAAACGTTCAATATTTTTCGTTTAGTCCTCGGAAATAAACCGTGCTACGCGGACTCGCGCCTCTGACCGAGTCGAAAGTAGACCAAGTACATAGAAGGAAAATTTTACTACGACTCGCGTCGTCGCCGCTCCGTGCCGCTTACTCGATCGTCAAATTCGTCCGTCGAACGAACGACGTCGACGACCGGAGGATCTCTCTTCCATTGCGAGTTGAAAACGACGTCGACCTTTGATCGGATCGAGTCGATCGCACAAATCTGATTCATCGAAACCACTTTAAACGCGTACAGAGCCGAGCGTTACCCAATCGATCCCTAAAATAATGAGTCTACAGGCGGTAGAGAACAAGTGGAACGGAGAAGCGGTGTTAAAGTTATTGCCGGATCAATGTTGCCGGTCAGATAAAACGATACGCGGTTATTTAGAACAAAACTGGCTAGTCTTACGACGATTAACAGAATGTACCGTAAAAATATGTGTAATCGCGATCCATTGACCCGCGGATACAAAGATCGGTGCTCAAAGTTACAGGTTGACGAGTGGAGTAATCTCTTAACGACGATAAAAAGAAAAGTGGATGATAAGAAATTGTTTCGCGATGAACAAGCAGCTATTCTTCGTATCGCGTATCGTAAAAAGTAAAATTCTTGAGTTATTAACGATGGTATGTGCGCCAGGTGTTTAACAATTTACAGGAGGTCTCCAAGGTCTCGGCCGAGAACATTTTCTTTCTTCGAAAAGTTACGTACACGGTATACAGTGAGTAATTGTATATCGTGTGACCGTGCGTTAACATAAGTCTGGAGGAGTCTCGCGAACGTAACTGATAAGACGAATTGTTAACTTTCAATCGGGGTCTACTACACGATCGTCGTGAACGGACATACGATACGCCAAATTGGTCGTTTCACTCGTTACCCATTCCGTGTTCCATATCTTCGATACCGAGCACGGCCAGTCAAGGTCGACCAAGTACCAAGTACCNCCGTCGTGAACGGACATACGATACGCCGGCAGGTACGAAATTGGTCGTTTCACTCGTTACCCATTCCGTGTTCCACATCTTCGATACCGAGCACGGCCAGTCAAGGTCAACCAAGTACCAAGTACAATCGATTAAAAGTTGACCGTTCGGCTCGTCGTTTTCCGAGTTTCGTTAGACTCGTTACGACGATTCGTTCGCATTTGAATTTACAAATCATTACAATTACAAAAGATCATGGGTGAACAATAAAAATGTACATACGTCGTCGTAATTTATTGTGTGTGCCCGGTGGACTGGAATAATTACTTATTTCCTCTCTGCCCGGGGAAATCGACGATCGTCGTTCGATCGAAGATCGACCTTTGTGCGCAACGGCATTCGATCACATGGAATAGAGCTGATACGCGTACGAAGACGAGTAGACGGAACGACGATTCCCGATGGAACAAGTACACGCGAACTATTTAGCTACTCTTTCTTCGCGTATGGGAGTACGTAATAAAGCGTGTAGTCGTTGACGAGCGATTGCCCGCGTAGAAACGAAAGCGATGCGATTGCTCGATAGCAAAATGCACGGAGAACCCCTTTATGGAAATGCACCGTTCGTCGTTTAGCTAGTCTCGTACTTGGTACGTATGCTCGATATCGATTTGTTCCTCGCCGAGAAAGTATCGTGAAAGACGATTCGGTGGAACGATCTACGTATATGCTTCGCAAAACTACTTTGAAACCAACAATCCCAGTTGGAACAATTCTAGAAAACGCAGATGCGACGCGGTCTTCGCGTATACGTACGTGCTGGAAGATAAAATTGCATTAGTCATAAGCGTGGTTCGACCGAAATATTCTATACGCGTGTAGATGCGCATAGCTGTACGCCGGCGAGGCGTTCGTCGATCGAAGTCGTAGCCAGGATCGGAGAGAGTAGAAAATACTCTTACCAGATCCGAGATGGAAAGGCGAACTATGCGTTTACTCGTCGCTAGTTCGTATCGCCGTTTTGCGGCGAATTTTCGATCTCGTCGAACAACGAGACGCGTTCAAGGCGTAGTCATCGGACGTAGAGAAGAAAGTCGATCGATTCATTTAGAAAATTTGCAAGACACGTGAACTCGTAATTTCGGTCCGGTTCGCGTGGCTCGTATACGTATTAAATTGCACTCGCGTATATATTTAGAGCGTTCCGAACCGTCCTAACCTCACACCTCCCTTTGTGAGTGTACTCAGGAACGAACAGGATTTTTATCGCGATCGAGGCATCGAAGATTTAGCGGAATAGAGAACGAAAAACGAGTAGACTTACGGTTCTACGATGACATGTGCGATTTTAAGGATCGTCGTAAGGAACGACTCGTCTTGACAGACGATCAATGGCTTCTGCGGTGCACTGTTTACGTTCAATATCCTGAACAGGATGCACAGGATCACGGCGAACGCGGCCAGCAATGCCGTGGACATGTTTCCCCGTCGCTTTCTTATGCCACAAAAATATTTAATATCTTCTTATACAGTTTGTCGCGTCAACGGCGTGCCACGTATCGACCAGTAAGTTACATCGAACGAAAAAATAACGTTTCCGTTCGATCGTCCTCTGTTCTCGTTCTCGTTGCGAACTGTGGTGGTGGTGCGCGTGTGGAATCGTCTTGCGCGGCGAGATGATGCATTCAAAGATTACGAACGAGTATTATGCGGTTATCGGTACTGCAATGAGCACGACCGTGGCCCGTGACTGAGCCGACGACGCACGAAAAACGCGTTACTCCGGACAAGGATCGTACGCGACTGTATTTCGCGTTCGCGTTTGTTTTACCGGCACTTGCATCCCACCTGCATCGCATGATTGCATGACGACGGTCGATTTGCGCGTGCCCGCGCCGATGGCTATATACGAACTTGCTCCCGCTCTTCGCGCTCTCTACATGCATACGCGACGGTCTACTCCGCGCCCTTACGTATCCGCCAGTATCCGGCCATTGCATTACATTACGTGAAAGATATCCGAGACGTGGTCCTACCGTAATTACATTTCTCACCGTCGCCAATTTTAATGCGTACTGCATATAACGAATCCTAATGAAAATCAGTGAAATCTACAGTGAAAAAAACTTATTGAAGCAGAAACGATAGTGCTCGCGGTGCGCGAGATGACGTTTGGAGTGATATAGGATTAGAGAGAGAACGCTGCAGAAGGGGGCCGTCTATCTCTTTCTAACCGGCACGTCATTGGCTATGCCCCTCCAGCTAGTCCCAAACACGAGGCACAACCAGCGTGTGCGAGAGAGATAGACGGGGCCCATATGCAACGTTCTCTCTCTAACCCTGTATCGCTTCCACTTACGGGCCAGCATACCGCTAGCGTACTCTAGTCTTATATCTCTATGGCTCGCGCGCAATTTAAGTATCATATATACTATATACATTTGAGAAATTTCGATCCGAGCGCCGTGCGCGAGAGACAGTGAAACTCGCGTTTCAGTTCCACAAGTTTCTCTGTTCTGAACTACCTAATGCATAGATGGGCACCAGTCGCCTTCTATCCGTTTGCATTGGCGTAGCAAAATCGTGCATGACGACGTAAAAGCGCGCGAATATCGATACCATCGAATAATGAGTATCTTTCAATATACAATCAGCATTCCAAAAATCTGAGAGCGGTTTCACGCAAGGAGGTAGAGAGTTTTATTACGATTGCTCCTGAAATATTCGAGATAGAAGAAAATTGTATACGACGTTTCCTACAAGTAATATTTATCTTTGTATATTATTGTATATCTCTTTAAGTTTAATTAATAAAGAAATAGTTTTGATTAAATTGAAACGTCTCATTACTTACCGCGTAACTCTATCCGCGTCCAATCCCTTATCCATGTCATCTTCACTTAGCATAAGTAGAAATAAGGTAAAATCGAAATTGAAGAAATTCTTGAAATCATAACTTTGACCACCAACAATTATCGGCGGGAAAAATTTTTGACTAAAGATCAGACTATGTATGATTTCCGAAATTTTTTCTCCGAGAATTCTTCTGACAACTGACGTCATCAACAGGAATTAGTGCTACCTCCTATTACTTTATATTCGCCTACTACAAAGTGCAAATTTCAGGCCAAAAATTTCTCGAAAATTGATCTTCGTACTAGGCGAATATGAAGTAATAGGAGGTAGCAGTAATTCCTGCTGATGACGTCAGTTGTCAGAAGAATTATCGGAGAAAAATTTTACTCGAAAATTTCGATTTGTATCAGAATAAAACTTTTGCAACGCTGAATTTGACGTATTTAGACGACTAATTTAATCGTGTGCAGGGCTATTATTTCGAGTGAAAGTTCTCGTTAAGGAATGGGCATTGGTCATTCTAGGAACAGTGGACAGGTGATTAAATAGACAATAAGAAATATGTTTAACAAGACCTTTATTTAATTTTTAAACAAGTTATACATAGAGGCTAAGGAACTCCTGAACCGTCTCGAAAAATAAAGGAATTCAAGACGAAGAAAATCGCGTTTGATTCATCCTGATATCTCAATCTATTTCAAAGATATAAGGTTCCAAAGTCGGGACATGATGTTTGGCACAGTGACCCAGTTATTTGGTCAGTAAAAAACCGTCTAGTCCGGTGAATAGGTGCGAACATGTGAAAAGAACAAAAACGCTGCCACCAAAAAAACGTACAGGTGTCTTCCTGGCGCCAGTTTTTGCGGCCGAACAAAAAAGGGTCTAGTTTGGTGAATCGGTCAAGGTGTGAAAAGGACAAAAACGCTGCCACCGAAAAAACGTACAACTGTCTTCCCGGCGTCAGTTTTTTGCGGCCGAGCAAAAACGCCTCGTCTCGAAAGGCGATAACGTACACAACGATGAATGACGTTTCTCGTACCTCCGTGTGAAACCGTTCTAATGGTGTATACAGGTGTATAGTATAAAGAATCCTACTCGAGCCCAGTAGAACTGTGTTACATGTTGTATCATTATGCATCATGCCTCGGCACAGTCCATTCAACTTTGCAAAGCATAAATAGCATTTAAACGTCAATTAAAACAAGAAAACGAAATAATCTCTTCCCTGAATCTTCCCTTGCTTTAAATTGTCACATAAATTATCTCTTTTTACTTTGTAAATCTAGAGCGCTTAGTTCGCAACTTCATTCCGCTAGATGGTGCCACGGTATCGATATTCGCGCGCGTCATGTATAATTTTGCTACGCCAATGCAAGCGGCTAGCGTAGCGTAAGGCGACTGCTGCCCATCTATACATTAACTACTTCAGAACAGAGAAACAATTGATAAACCGGGCCGTCAGCTGCATGATCATGATCAGCTGAACCCTGCCATCGTGCAATCGTGCGCACCCATGGACCTGAAGGACGGTGCATAGTCGAGGGGTTTTCTTCCTCAAAACGGAAGGGGGAAACAACTCTGTTTGAGCCCGCGCGCAGAGCACCCTACAGTGGAATGTATGTATTATAATCCGGCTAGCCAAAGACCTGTCGAAGCAACTGGGCAATTTTTGACGCCCTCTAGGATATATTGCGGTCGACATGAGAAACAGAAGGTGAAGCAGTCGTCGGTGCTGAATCGTAAAGAATGGGCATAGGGTAATAAAAATACATATAATATTTTGCGAAGTAAGAACTTTAATTATTTGTCCTCCAAACATGACAATACAATTGTTTCTCCTTCCCCATGCTAGATCCTTTGAATGTTCTTCTGTAAAAATGGAAAAGTGTTTAAAAATCATACGTATGAAGTAATGAGACTAAAGCTCGTATTAGCGACATACTTACCACTGTTTATTAACGAATACTCCATCCCTGTGCTGTGTCCTTTGGAAATGACGCTGTAAAAATGGAAAGGTATATAAAAATCATATGTATGAAGTAATGAGAGAATAAAGCTTGTATTTCCGACATACTTACCACTGTTTATTAACGAATACTCCATCTCTATGCTGCGTCCTTTGGAAATGATCCTGTAAAAATGGAAAAGTATTTAAAAATCATACGTATGAANTCGCAACAAATTTTTAGCTACGACGAACCTTCGTAATCGTTGGTCAACGGTTGATACAGATCGTAGGTGAGAGTGGTCTCGTCCGGAAGCGCGATGTACACTCGTTCTCCGATCGGCCAAGGGCAACGGACTCGGCCAATGATACTGTGAACGATCGTTTGTACGTGACCACTGAAACCCCATAGCCTCGTCGGTTTGTATCTGAAATTTTATATGTTTTACGTCCATCCATGAAAGCTTATAATTCGTTTCGCGACGCGTCGAACGACCGCGTGTGCCGTTCTTTAAACATCGAGACTAAACGTGAAAGACGTAGACGCTCGTGCCGGGAGGACTACTGCCCGCTGTTGTTTACTGTTGCGAAAGCGGGCCGGCCTTTTTGCTTTTATGCCAATTAAGCGGCGGAATTTTTGCGGAGAGGAAAACCGGAGCTACCTGTGGCAGCAGCGAATCATTGAACTCTCTGACACCGTTACAGCAGCAACGTTGAGAATCGGTAGTAGTAGTGGATCATAGTGGACCGCGGGCACGAAGAAGCCGCAAAAATTACTGACATCGAACAACTAGTGCGTCTAGTGGTACACGGGGTGTGTACGGTAAAAAAGAAAAAAAAGTAATCCGGTAATACGGCAGAGAAAAGTGCTCGCTCACCTACTACTACCCATCGTACGAGTAACGTATACGTAAAAACGATTTACTACGTGCCATTGTTTATCGCGGAGAAACGTTCAATATTTTTCGTTTAGTCCTCGGAAATAAACCGTGCTACGCGGACTCGCGCCTCTGACCGAGTCGAAAGTAGACCAAGTACATAGAAGGAAAATTTTACTACGACTCGCGTCGTCGCCGCTCCGTGCCGCTTACTCGATCGTCAAATTCGTCCGTCGAACGAACGACGTCGACGACCGGAGGATCTCTCTTCCATTGCGAGTCGAAAACGACGTCGACCTTTGATCGGATCGAGTCGATCGCACAAATCTGATTCATCGAAACCACTTTAAACGCGTACAGAGCCGAGCGTTACCCAATCGATCCCTAAAATAATGAGTCTACAGGCGGTAGAGAACAAGTGGAACGGAGAAGCGGTGTTAAAGTTATTGCCGGATCAATGTTGCCGGTCAGATAAAACGATACGCGGTTATTTAGAACAAAACTGGCTAGTCTTACGACGATTAACAGAATGTACCGTAAAAATATGTGTAATCGCGATCCATTGACCCGCGGATACAAAGATCGGTGCTCAAAGTTACAGGTTGACGAGTGGAGTAATCTCTTAACGACGATAAAAAGAAAAGTGGATGATAAGAAATTGTTTCGCGATGAACAAGCAGCTATTCTTCGTATCGCGTATCGTAAAAAGTAAAATTCTTGAGTTATTAACGATGGTATGTGCGCCAGGTGTTTAACAATTTACAGGAGGTCTCCAAGGTCTCGGCCGAGAACATTTTCTTTCTTCGAAAAGTTACGTACACGGTATACAGTGAGTAATTGTATATCGTGTGACCGTGCGTTAACATAAGTCTGGAGGAGTCTCGCGAACGTAACTGATAAGACGAATTGTTAACTTTCAATCGGGGTCTACTACACGACCGTCGTGAACGGACATACGATACGCCGGCAGGTACGAAATTGGTCGTTTCACTCGTTACCCATTCCGTGTTCCACATCTTCGATACCGAGCACGGCCAGTCAAGGTCAACCAAGTACCAAGTACAATCGATTAAAAGTTGACCGTTCGGCTCGTCGTTTTCCGAGTTTCGTTAGACTCGTTACGACGATTCGTTCGCATTTGAATTTACAAATCATTACAATTACAAAAGATCATGGGTGAACAATAAAAATGTACATACGTCGTCGTAATTTATTGTGTGTGCCCGGTGGACTGGAATAATTACTTATTTCCTCTCTGCCCGGGGAAATCGACGATCGTCGTTCGATCGAAGATCGACCTTTGTGCGCAACGGCATTCGATCACATGGAATAGAGCTGATACGCGTACGAAGACGAGTAGACGGAACGACGATTCCCGATGGAACAAGTACACGCGAACTATTTAGCTACTCTTTCTTCGCGTATGGGAGTACGTAATAAAGCGTGTAGTCGTTGACGAGCGATTGCCCGCGTAGAAACGAAAGCGATGCGATTGCTCGATAGCAAAATGCACGGAGAACCCCTTTATGGAAATGCACCGTTCGTCGTTTAGCTAGTCTCGTACTTGGTACGTATGCTCGATATCGATTTGTTCCTCGCCGAGAAAGTATCGTGAAAGACGATTCGGTGGAACGATCTACGTATATGCTTCGCAAAACTACTTTGAAACCAACAATCCCAGTTGGAACAATTCTAGAAAACGCAGATGCGACGCGGTCTTCGCGTATACGTACGTGCTGGTAGATAAAATTGCATTAGTCATAAGCGTGGTTCGACCGAAATATTCTATACGCGTGTAGATGCGCATAGCTGTACGCCGGCGAGGCGTTCGTCGATCGAAGTCGTAGCCAGGATCGGTGAGAGTAGAAAATACTCTTACCAGATCCGAGATGGAAAGGCGAACTATGCGTTTACTCGTCGCTAGTTCGTATCGCCGTTTTGCGGCGAATTTTCGATCTCGTTGAACAACGAGACGCGTTCAAGGCCTAGTCATCGGACGTAGAGAAGAAAGTCGATCGATTCATTTAGAAAATTTGCGAGACACGTGAACTCGTAATTTCGGTCCGGTTCGCGTGGCTCGTATACGTATGCAAGCGGCTAGCGTAGCGTAAGGCGACTGCTGCCCATCTATACATTAGCTACTTCAGAACAGAGAAACAATTGATAAACCGGGCCGTCAGCTGCATGATCATGATTCATGATCAGCTGAACCCTGCCATCGTGCATTCGTGCGCACCAGTGCGCACATTCCGCGTGCATCTACTTGCTCGGCGTGCGCCGTGCGCGTGCGTCCGTGCGTGTTCAGTCGAGTCGCGTGCATCGCGTCATCGCGTCATATGCTTGTATCATGACGACGAACGTCTACGATATATAAAAGGTCATTAAAACACACCTTNACCCCCTCGCCTATAATCCCACTTTAGGCACCGTCCTTCAAGTCCATGTGCGCACCAGTGCGCAGTGCGCACATCCCGCGCCCGCGTGCATACTTGCTCGGCGTGCGCCCGGCGTCGAGCGCCGTGCGCGTGCGTCCGTGCGTGTTCAGTCGAGTCGCGTGCATCGCGTCATCGCGTCATATGCTTGTATCATGACGACGAACGTCTACGATATATAAAAGGTCATTAAAACACACCTTCTTTGTAGTAAAAATGAAACGATATTAGAGACATGCTCCATACATTAATGCAATAATTGACTGAATATGTATCACGTTCGTCACAGTCTAACCTATCGAAATCGTCTCGACTCATTTGCACGCAATTTTTCGTTCTCTCTTAGTCATCCGTAAATGGGTTTCGAGCTCGAAGGACGTCGTATAGAATTGAAGGAAGATCGACGTTCGCCTTCTCTCTAACGCGGTGAAACAAGACGATGCCGATAAAAAACATGTGCTCGCTCGTATACGTATGGATATATGTATACGATGACGAATAACCGATCAATTATTTCATTTGTAAACGTCTCGTACCTACGCGTGACCGACACGAGACGGAACCAGGCCGTGAGAAAGCGCGATTATACCATTAAGAATGTGAGAATTACAGGGACATCGAGCGCGATTCAATTGATCGCCTCTAATTCAATTTGTCATCGCGCGCGTGTGCGTGGCCGTGTTCTGTGCACGTACGTGCGCGCACATACGTATACGGTTTCGTGATATATATTCGGCACCTAAATTCGAAATGCGCGTGAACTTGGACGATTTCGTAATTTACGGAGCACGAGCACGTATGTATGTATACGAACGTAGTACGCGTGTAGGCGTAAGTAGGCAGTACTGGCAGTAGACGTATTGTAGTAGTAGCCGTATAGCTGTAGCGGAGTACGTATGTGTACGAACCAAGTGGTACGAGCTGGTACGTGCCATTCGACGGTGTGTAACTGTTAACGAACGTTAACCTGTGGCGCCGGGAAAGTCGACGATTCCGACCGTCTCCTATACTTACGTCGGTCGGTCGGTCGTTCGTAAGTCGTCGATCGTCGTCGTTCTCGTTTTCGTTCGACCGTCGGCCCGTGCGTTCCGTCCGCCGCTCCTCGGCGGTCGTTACACATTCGCGTCGATCGCAGCGTCGTTCGGCCGGGTCGCATCGCGAGCTCGTGTGCGCGTCGCGAGCGTTGCAGTTGCAAGCGTTGCAACGTTGCAAGTCGCAAGTGGCAACGAACAGTACCTGCCGCGGGGTAATGGGTACGGGTGTTCCGTTCTCGTACGCGTTCGCGCAAAGTTGACGTGTCGTCTACGAAGATCCCGTTTCTTTCTCTCGTTTCTTCCTCCCCGACGTATCGTTTGATGATCTTCGCCGGATTCACTGATGGCCGGAGAGGAGTCGCGTAGACAGAGATTCACGGGTAAGTCGCGGACGTCTGGATGCTGCCGAGTCAGCTGCGAATTCGAACCGTTCTTACGTCTTCGGATCGATCGGAGTACGCACGCATACGCGTTCGACCTAGGTTCTCGGCGACGAATTCTTATCGTCGCTCGCTGGTCCGTGGATGCTGTTCGCTCATCTCGCCACCTTATCGCCGAGCGAGATGCCGCGTTCGACCTAGGCTGGAAGAAAAAATAACGATAGGACTTGATCGTTTGAATTGGCAAGATAAAATGGTGAAACGTCGGTATTGGTCCCGGTATCGGAAACGTATGGAACAGAATTGCGTCGAAATGCTTCTGAGGTGATTCGAGTGATCCTGTAAAAATGATATTTCGATGACCTTTTCGTTTCGCTCCTTCCCGGATGACCGTAACGGTGACCCGAGTACGCGCGTATACGTACTACACGGTACGTACGCATAGATAGGCGCGAGACGAGAGTCGTGGTAAAACAATTTTGTGGCATCGAAATCGTTCGCTGGCGGGGTGCGTGCGATCCAAGTTATTCATAGTCATAGGTGCACAGCTGCGTCTGAATACCCTCGACGTGTGCCTTCCTTTTTTTGGATCTAGATCGTCCGCTGTAAGTATATGACGAGGACGACTCGAGGAACGACACGGTGTAGCGCCGTCGCGTTGCGCAACGCGTTTGTATTCGTTCCGAAATCGATTGCCGAAATACTATTTTCGGGGATCGTTCATACCGTGCGCGCGTATCGGGTATCTTTAACGATGTCGTCGTTCGAACGGCCGCCCGCGGCTTCCGAAAGTTTATTAACCGGTCGATCTTTGTCCGCAGTTCCAGTGCGATCAGCAGGACCGTTTCTGTATTTGGGTACGTCAGAAAACAGCACGATGTTTTATTGCGATATCAAGATTTGTCAACGATGGAAGAAAGAAATCTCGCAAAATCTTGTAACACCTTGGCGAGGCTAAACGAGAATGAGCGTAAATCGTTCGAAAATGAAAATTGCATTGAGCCGTTGGCCATCGCCGCCGCAGCCGCAGCCGCCGCCGCGGCGGTTCACGAGAAGAACGCTCAGATAACGAACGAGAAAGGTTCGCCGACCGAAAACGATCGCTGCCACCACGAGTCCACCAAAACGTTGCTGTACGCGAAAGATTCTCAAGTAATTTCTTACTACATTGCACGATACTTGGTGTCGTTGACGGCGATTCGATCGCCGCTCTCGAGATCGCGTACTCGCGTTCGCCTGTATAGGTTCCACCGCGTGGTTCACGTATTTATTTGTAGGTCTCTCCGGCAGACGGGGGGCCACCTTCGCCGACCGTTTTGCAATGGGGTAAAGCTGTAGCCGAGGCAAAGGAGCACGCGGTGTCAAAACTGCAGGATGAACTTGAACGAGCGCGCGAGGAGTTGAGGTTGAAAGATGAGGAAGTCGCGAGGCTCTCGAGAATCAAACGAGACGTCGAAACCGAATTGGAGGAACTCACTGCCAGCCTCTTTCAAGTACTGTACACCGTATTTGCGCGGCGGGCCACGGCAGTATACGTTCGTAACGCCGTCGCCGCCGTCGCGTCGGGAACACTCGCAGATGCAATAACGATTTCTGTGTGCGAACAGGAGGCCCATAACATGGTACGAGAAGCTAACGTACGTCAAGCTACGGCGGAGCGCTTATTGGAGGAAAGTCGTATGAAAGCCGAAGTTTTGGCTGCCGAGGTAGCAGCTCTGAAGACGTTGGTGTTGACCTCGACGCCTGCCAAACCGAACTTTCATTTGCATCCACAAATCGATACGAGGAGTCGCCCGACGACGAACAACGAGGACGCTGCCAATCAGCAGAGTCTCTTTGCTAGGAAGCATCGAAGGTGAAACTGATTCATCGTTTTACTTACCCCGTACGCGTTCAAATCGTACCGCTTGGACGACGGTGCGTCGCCGGGTGGGAGATTGCGAACGATCGGCAGACGAGTACGGTCCGTGATTTGGAACGAGATAATTCTGATCGTTTCTGTTCTGACAGGTCGCCGTCGCATTTCAATTTGAAGTACGGTCGAGAGAGTTCTCCGCCGGATTCTCCTCTGAAGGAACAAAGGCCTTCTCTGCCGTCAGATCGAGAAACGCTGGAGAGAGATTGGAGGAAATCGGATCCATCTGAGAAGGAGGCGGACAAAGAGTGCAAAGATTTCGGTCTCGAGGTCGATCCCAGAGTGCACACGGAATTTCTTACATGGAAGTCGAATCCGTGTGTGGACGAAGGCGATCCTTTCGTTGCCAGAATCTTCAAAGAGGACATCGACCTTTGCCTCGATTTCCCTAACGAGGAATTGGGTACAAAAGTTAGACAAGCCGTTCTCGACGGTATCATCTTCATCGAAGCGATCAGCGACAAAACTAAATTCACCTTTCCAAAGTAAGTCGTTCGAACGGTATTACGCCGCGCCCGTCCTTCTCGTTCGGGTGTTTCGCCGTCTTCGAGCCGTCACGTTACGTCTTCTCTCCCTCTTGTTTGTAGGAAATGCGTACTGCTCGAAGCACCTCGGCAATGTTACTATCGAATGAGACTCGGGGATCAAGAGAATCAGTGGCACAGCATATCGCAAATCTGTCGCAATCGGGTAAGTTTCGAAGCTGCAGCGCGTACGTGCGCACTTGGCCGCGCGGCCGCGAATCGCCGATTAAGCGTTTCTCTTCGCTGTCGACAGATAATAGCGGTGTGCGATTTTTTGAATTACCTGCGTTACATCGAACGTGGCCTCGTGAAGAGCTCGGGTAAGTGGAAACTACTCGCTCGTCTCGTACGACGGTAGCATAGACCAACAAAATTGATCGTTGTTGCAGTTCACGACGTTTACTGGGAGATCACGCGGTTACGGAAGGAAATGGCGTTTGCTCGTTTGGGTCTCGCGCTGTCCTCTGTCTAAATCTAATTCGTTCTTCGCGAAAATTCGCGCCACCAGTAGTCCGAAACGTGTACGTTTTACGTACGCGTACGTCGACGAGTCGCTACCGATCGCGGCTGGCAAATGACTCGGTCGTCGTTCGATCGACGTGGTCGTCTTCTTTCCGATTTGGACCAGGATCCAGCGAACAGACTCGTTACTTCTCCTTGCGTCGCTCCGCATCCGACCAGCGTCGAACGTTTGCCCGCGGCTAGTCGGAGGAAACGGAGAAAACGAGGAAGTTACATCTTGCAGGACGAATCACTTCGACGATCGGACGATCGCAAATGAGATTATCGTTTCTGAGTAATTTAATCTTTTTTATTTGTCATTTTTTTATTTACCACACGTCTCTCTTCGACGATCCGATCGAGAACTTTTTGTTTCGCGTTCAACGTTGACGAACGAGTGTACGCGTAAATGTGTGTCTCGGTCTGTGTTTCCCGAACGCGAGGATCGGACGCGGTGCTCGAAAGGTTTCGTCGCGAGGAACACGGCAGTGCCTTTCGGCTTTTCCTCGTCGATCGTGCTCAATTAAAGCTTTTAGTTTCGAGCTCACGTCTATTGTGGCAAGTCGGGAAAAAACGGAGAAAAGAGGACAAAGTACTTTCTGAATCTCTGAATTTCGATCTGTTGTTCGATCTTATATCGTCGAGTCCTTCTGCAGTGTGTCGCATGATCGCGGCGGACAATTGTGTGTTTCCTTATTTGAAAGCATTGAGCATAGTAAATTGAGTAGTCCAAGACCCACGGAGAAGTTTTTTCCTCCATGTACATACATACTACTAATACTAGCTTTAAGCGTTCTTATTTTTATTTCTGTTTACATGAGTACATGTACGTGCGTACTACACGTTTGTATATCTGCACCTGCACCTCTCGACGCGCGGCGAACGATACCATGCCTCTTTTTCTCTACGATTGTACGCGCGTGACAACGGAGCAACTGTTACGCGCTGTGTTCAAAGGTTTGGAAGGCATAGGTCGCGAATTTGCTTCGTAAGAGTGAATTAAAAATATGATTGCCTGCGACGTAGAGACAGACTGGCCCCCGCGTCGTCGTCGTCGTTGTGAAATACCTAAGTACTATGTATGCGAGTATACGCGACGCGAAACGACTCGAATCGATGGTTCTAACTTCAGTTTGTAATAGAAACGAGCGCGACGTTGTGCGAAGCGATGGGAATTGAATTGACATTTTTTTATGTCCGGTCGCACACAGAGTGCGCGTATACGATATACGATTTTGTGCAATAATACGCGAGCAGATATTAGAAAAAGACTTGTAGTCGTACGCCGAAGGCGCGGTGTCGTTCTTCAAATATAAAATGTTTTATACGTATACCTTTTTGTTCCGAACGTTGACAACTGTGGTACCTGGTACATTGCATATGTAGCGAGCATAAATTACAAAACCGAGTGTACACCACGTGGCCGATCGTCCGAGATGTTACCTATGCAAACACGCGCACGGACGTATTACATACTTATTTACATCTAATTATAAGTGTAATTGATCTTTAAGTATACGTATACTATGTTCCCTGAAAATAGAATATCAACGGTGCTCTACGGTAATTACTGTAATTAGTCGTTACCGGGAAAACAAAAGTATCTTTCTCCGTATGAAACGCTTCCCACTGTAAATCCCTTTTTATTAAACTAATATTTTATAGCATGTGCAATTTCATTTTTCTACTGATCTCGTCCCACCGTTCTATACGTATCGATCGGAAAGAATACGTGGACACGTAGTGCATACTTACATACACGTTTTTGGCGAAATCATCAGTTTTCGGTGCGTGGTCGAATCCGGTCACACGTGGAATTTTCCGCGGTACCGCCTACGGTAATCGACCACTAGCCGGTACCGGTGGACGTGGACTTCGGGTTCCCTCACCACTCTTCGCCCGATACACAAATTGTCTCTAATTGCTCCGTCGTCTCTCAACTCTCGGACTCGACCTACTCTATACCCTCACCACCACTTTTACGAGCCCGGCCGTCTCCNAAACGTGACGCGAACAGAAATCGTGTAGAAAAAAAGGATATCGGCGAAGGTCGCGCGCACCAAAGTTCTCCGATTCGATGCTCCGAGTCGCGTGTACGTAGACGCTGGACACATATACGCACTTACATAAGTATTATTGACAATTGGCAATTTGGCCTAGAGCCTATATACTACATAGTATATCGACGTGTACCGCCTCCGTGCGACAAAAAATACGTGTGAACGTTTGACACGGGCCGATTATAAGTATTTGTAGAAAATACGATAACACGGTGTCGCGAAGATGTCCGTAACGACAAACAGCATTACTGATAACGCGATGATGGTGCGATCTTTATGAACCAGCGTTCAGCTCGACGTTTCCATTTCTAATCGGTGTTTTATTACATCGCATTATACTATATTATGCACGAGATATTCTTTATTTTCGAAATCGTGTGTTATATACTCTCGTTTATGTACGTACTCGTTGCAACGGCCACTGATACAGCCGATTAATAATAGCAATATGAAATTATCGCGGGACGAACCGCAGCTGCTTCGGAAGTTTCACTTCTATGGGTATAGTTGGGCGCATAAGTGTGTATGTAACGTAGCATGTGTGCGATGCACGTGTGTATTGGAAATCGGAACCTGGAAAAACCTGGCAACGTCTTTAGATTATTAGAGAACTTCTATAGGCCCTCCACGCGTAAAAAGAGCCGATTTACATCGGGCATTGCCGATTGTATCTACTCACGTATGCCGTTCTACAGGATAAAGAATCGAAAAACGATCATCTTTAAAGACGAATGTCTCCCGACAAAGGAGACGATCGATCAATCGTTTCAACGATTCTTTATCCGTTATCTCCTTTCTTACTTCGACCTTCGCTTATGCGTGTTCATCTACGTATGTATATACATATTTGCAATGATAAGTAAGTACGTACGTATATTTAGTATCCATATTATTACATGGATTGACGAAGGTTCGACGTCTCGCCATACGAGACGATGGACGTGGAGTACCTGTCGATTCAAGAGTTTTGGCAAACGGTTCTCGATTAAAATCGTTCTTTTCTAATTTGTTAAATGAGACGATTTTTATTCACCTGTGCCCAGCAGGTCTCCGATAGAGCATCGCGTTCCAACCCTACCGGATACAAATTGGGGGCCGGGCAGCGGGAAAGACTCTGCCGAAGTACGACCTTTCAAAATAGACGTGCCGGCATCGGTAAGCGATTGTCGTATTGTCGTTTAACAAATCTGCGAAATCGCGTCGTTCGCCGAATGATATTTGTCTGGACTCGATCTGGCGTTCTACAGGTGGTAGACGATTTGAAATATCGTCTGGCGCATAGGAGAGCGTACGTACCTCNATCGGTAAGCGATTGTCGTATTGTCGTTTAACAAATCTGCGAAATCGCGCGTTCGCCGAATGATATTTGTCTGGACTCGATCTGGCGTTCTACAGGTGGTAGACGATTTGAAATATCGTCTGGCGCATAGAAGAGCGTACGTACCGCCCTTGGAGGATGCAGCCTGGAATTACGGTGTCTCTAGCAAGTATCTCGACACGGTGCTCGATTACTGGAAAGACAAATACAATTGGACCGAGAGACAAGCCATGCTGAACAAGTATCCTCAATTTGTTACAAATATTCAAGGTACGTAGAAAGTAGGGTCGCGACGGCAAACTCGATTTGTCGACGGAAGAATGACCGAGCGACGGAGAGAGAGAAAAAGAGAGATCGGAAATTTTAGGTCTGGACATACACTTTTACCACGTGAAACCGACGAACCTNCCCTTGGAGGATGCAGCCTGGAATTACGGTGTCTCTAGCAAGTATCTCGACACGGTGCTCGATTACTGGAAAGACAAATACAATTGGACCGAGAGACAAGCCATGCTGAACAAGTATCCTCAATTTGTTACAAATATTCAAGGTACGTAGAAAGTAGGGTCGCGACGGCAAACTCGATTTGTCGACGGAAGAATGACCGAGCGACGGAGAGAGAGAAAAAGAGAGATCGGAAATTTTAGGTCTGGACATACACTTTTACCACGTGAAACCGACGAACCTGCCGAAGGATAAAAAGTTGAAAGTACTGCCTTTACTGATGCTACACGGATGGCCTGGATCCGTGGTGGAATTCCAAAAAATTATACCCATACTGACTAAGCCGTGGCCCAGTCAGAACTTTGTGTTCGAAGTCATTGCGCCGTCACTTCCTGGCTATGGATTCTCACAAGGAGCGGTGCGACCGGGCATGGGTAGCGCTCAGGTGTCGTACCGATTACTTTACGTTTGCCAAAAACAAGACTCGAATCGCGGCGCGGCGCTAGACGACGCGCGATGAACATTTTTTTTTACAAATTCTTCGCAGATCGGGGTCATATTCAAAAACTTGATGCACAGACTCGGGTACGAAAGGTTTTACGTTCAAGGAGGAGACTGGGGATCTCTCATCGGTGCTAACATGGCTGCCCTTTTCCCGGACAAGTTCGTAGCAGATCGATCGACGATTTAACGAGAGACTCGGAGCCAGCTGATAAACAAACATTTTACTTTCAGGGTGACCGGCCTGCATTTAAACATGTGCACCTCCTCGACGTTGAAAACGCTTTTCTGGACGATCCTCGGTTCCTATTTCCCGTCGTTGATCGGAGTGACCAAAGAGGACTACTCGGTGTACTTGCCCGCTAGCACCGTGCTGTCGAAGCTGATCGAAGAGAGCGGTTACTTCCATTTGCAAGCTACGAAGCCGGACACCATAGGTATCGTGCACGGCTCGTCAAGCCTCGTCGACGCCGGATCGCCAAGATCTGGACTAGATGCACGATACACTTTTTATATAATATATATATTCGATACATTTTTACGTTCGTTTCGCGCACAGGGGCTGCACTGACGTCGTCGCCCGATGCTCTGGCGGCGTATCTCCTGGAAAAGTTCAGTACCTGGACGAACGCCGAGTACAGACAACGAGACGACGGCGGTGTATCAGAAAAATTTACGTTGGACGAACTTTTGGATAATATAATGGTGTATTGGGTGACCAACAGCATCACGACGAGCGTCCGACTCTACGCCGAAACCATGTCTTCGGCCTACAGGAGTTTGAAGATCGAACAGTAAGACGATCGTTT
>SMSR01015590.1:87362-104644 GCA_019453355.1 Ceratina japonica | reverse complement strand
TAATTTTCACTTAAATATACAATAAATATTGGTAAAATTTCGTGGCTTCGTTTGTTTCAGTGTGCCTGAAGACCTGTCTTGATTCTTGCTTAAAGAATTGACTGTAATTGACTGAATTGTCAATAAGCAGTGATCACTGCTCGTGCAAGTACATATGGTTACGTAATTGATACTCTGGAACCTCTATCAGATCTGTGTCGTTTTTAAACTACGTTATTGGCGCGGTGAGCTCGAGTTAACTGTTACTTTCGGATTGTGAAGCATAATGAGATTAAGTTCGTGGAAATCGGATTACGTCTGGTATAATAGTGTCTAGTTCGTGGTTATAACCGCGATTGAATGCCATATCTATTTAACGGCTTAGCATTAGTAATGCATGAAAAGCCATACGTATCAATTTTTATTAACATGTTCGCGGTTATAGACATTTAATAGCGTTCCGATCGATTGCTTAAAATAGTTCCATTTTATGACATTGGCATTTTATAATACGAGGCGAGCATTCGTCATTTTATAATAGATCTTTAGCCAGTGAATCTTTAATAAATGTCACGTTGCAAACTTGTAAACGGAAGTGTTACCTAAATTAACACGAATCGATTTTGCTTGAACTAATGATGACGCAGAAGATAGATTTGATGACAGCGATTGACACGCGAGATGGGATCTAACGAGCAAATCGGTTCAGCTATTTCGAAACCCGATATTATAGACGGTGTAAGCGAGCCGGCGTTTATTGCGAAGGGCGGTTCGGGAAGCATTTCGATTCGGTGACGAGCGCACGGCGATAAATGTCAGAGTTGAATGATTTCCAGCCGCGATCAACGATCTCTACGGTTTCTCCATTGGCTCCGTAAGAACTGCAAATAACCACCTTGCGAACGAACGCCTCTTCGTACCTCGATTACATTTTTTCCCCGCGTGTCTCCGTCGTCTATTACGCCGCAACAGGATACGTGCGCGCCACCATGCGAATCTGGGCCCCTGCGATCACGTTTTCGTACAAACGAGCCAAACCGTCTATTAATATCGAGGACATTTCGAGTTCTTCCTCACGAACGATTGCTAAGATACAACGAGTTTCTTTCGTGTTGCACGCGAGAGGATACTTACGTACGTGTATAAACACGGGCCGGACGGATTTTTTTTTATTGCGCTTATGGAAAGCGACACTTTATTGCGTTCTTTTGGTTTACGGGCCCGCCTTGCAGTTTATACATCGTAAAAAATAGTCGCAAACTTCAAAACGGTGTGTATGAAAATGGGAATAAAATTCGCGACTCACTTACATCGACGTGAACGATTTTATATAATAATATAATAATTTGTAGATCAAACAGAAAGCGGGCGAAGTTCGATCAAAATTATATGAAGAGTCTCGTTCGAAGATGATAATTGTAGTCATGCTTGTCATGCGTACACCACGTTTTCTGTAAAGTAAAAAAGATCCAATTTCATACCATTCAATCGATCGCCTTCACAGATCGCCTTCATAGATCGAGTGAATGGTGTGAAATTGGAACTTTTTTACTTTACTGAAAACGTTGTGATGTACGCATGACAAGCATGACTACAGTTATCATCGAGAACGAGACTTTGTAATATAATTAAATATATATATATATATTATGCCAGGGTAATATGAATGAAAATATACAAAGGTCTTGTTCCATAGAAGAACCAAATCAGTTCGGTAGCCAGAGGAAAGGAAATTGTAAAGGAAGACGAAGCAGTGCGAAAGTTTTTTCGCATTCGATAACGGACCGATGATTGGAGGCAGGAGACGACGACGACGCGACGCGATGACGGGACGGGACAAAGCTTTGCGGCGTACCGCATCGAGCTTCCGGACCTGTAATTCTCATACCTCATTACGATGCTCGTCCCGTCTTGTAATACGAGGTCTGCCGACTGCGAATCGACCGACGCTACGCGACGACTATCGGAGCTTTACGAAGTCGGAGTCTCCTACTCGTCGTCGTCGTCGTCGTCGTAATCCTGAAATGAAACTTCTCGCAGTTGGCGGGGCCCGGTGGGTTATCGTGACGCGGTGCCTCGAAGCGGAAGAGATACACGACGGGACGGCGAGACCCCTAAGACCTTCGTAGGAATGTCCAACTAAATGACATCTTGAGTACCCGGCTTTTAACCCGTTGCCGGTTAACGCCGCCCCATCCACGCCACGGTTCCTTTTACTCCGTTCCGGGATACCCGGCGCGCACGTTTACGTGCCGATAGCGTCGCCATCGACCAACTTCCGACGATGAACTTCCGATTCGTGTATCACGGTCGCCTCTCCCGTCTCGTAAATTCTGAAATACTCGACTCCCGCAAACATTACCCGGATTACTGTCCGCTAATTGATTGCTGACCACTAATCCCCCTTTAACGACACAACTTTCGTTCATGTTAAGTCACACGAACATTTGGTCGCCTGACGTCTTATTAAATGTAACGTGAAATTACACAACGACCTATTATTACGTAAGACGTAAGTGTTGTTTTATCACCGAGCAGATATTACGTTTCTTTACGAAATTCGTTTGCTCGTTCTGCTGCTTCATTTAAATAAAGGTCGCCTATTCACAGTAGGAGAATACTTATTAAAAGTTTAATATTCCAACAAATCCGGCATCATGTCTCTCGACTTTTCTCGCGGACCCTACGTGAATCGCAATATCTTGTTGCAAGCAAATATTCAGTGGTGGTGCGCGTTCGGAGAGAAAAGGGTCTGACGAGTAAAAAAGAGTCGAGCCCCGGAGCAATCCGTTCGAAATTAACCTTAAATCATTCCTGCCCCCTTAATCCTAAACGAATGGAGTATCTCTGTGAAAAGGTCAATCGGACCCAATCGAGGGAGATCGTAATATCTTTTCCTGATATCCGGGAACGAAGTCACCAGTCATGGGGGGTTGTTCGGTGTCCAGGTTTTTCTTCGGAGGAACTGGTCAAAGGTCGCCCGGGATCGATTTCTCTTCCCTTTGAAATGGTCAAATCGCCAGGGTCCGACCCGCTCCTGCTCAGTTCTCCCCTTCGATTCCACGAGGATAATGGATGTTTACTCATCATGGCGCAGCAGTCCTCCTCTCTGCTTGAATCGAACGTCATCGTTCGTCGAGAGAAGAAACGGCGCCCTCGGCAAGGGCCACTGCGGGTTTCGGTAACGGTAGCGGTGTTCCAAACTGGACCCGGTGTAATTACAACCCGACGACGTGTAACCGATTGCGCTGAAACAATTAAGGAACGTGACTCAGGGCTTAAAATCTCAGCTAGACGAGTCTTAAACGCGGTGGTCCGTCGACAGACGCCCGACCTATGCGCCGGCGATCTTGTCCTATTAAGTTTAAACTGACAAGGGCGTGCGTGCGGGGGAGCGTGATGAAGGCCAACGTAACGTCCAAAATAATTTCGTGAAGATTACTCGGATAATTTAATAGACGCTCGAGTAGCAGCGAAATAATTTCGACGAAACTAATAAGCGGGTTAATTAAAGCGGCGTAGAAAAATTGATATCGTACGTGGCATGTGTTTGAGGGGTTTAGTCGATGCGCCGGTGGCCCCGGTTTCGTGAATAATTTTTGGGAAATCGTCCGGCCATTATGCAGAACTTTCGGGCATCAATATTCACTTAGCCGAAATAACGACGCCACGGTGTAAGATCTATTTTATAGGGCCGATAAATCCTTTATAACGATCAATACACCGGGCCCGGCGCGCGTCGGTCTACCATTAAATAACGATATTTACGATCAGGTGTTCCCTGACAATAAAGATTAAACAATCGGGAAATAGGCAGTTCGAGGAGGCCTTTATCTCGTTCAAATTTCAAAAGCCAAAATATACGCGTCGCTATTAATGCGACGCCGTACGTAGGCATATAATCTATAAATCCCGTGCGCGTTTAATGAATTTTTCGTTAATATCGCCGATTCAATCTACAAATGGCGGCCGCGCGCGTTCGCCCCGCGTTTTGTCGTCTGCCCCCGATCCGAATTTATAACTCGCACGCCGCTTTGACGTATCGGCGCCGCATTGGTTATTTGCACGTGTTGTTGTTGAATATGCGGCTTAAATACAGCCGGCGACCCGGCCCGTCGCTCCTATTGCCGTTTCCCGTACTATTACGCGAAACTTTCAGTCAAATCTCCTCGATTACTCCCGCCCCTCGTCGAATGCTAATATTAAAACTCGCGTTTCACAATTTGGCTTTTATGCCCGCCGATCTCGTCCATCATCCCCCGGGATTCTCCCCGCTCGTTATGATTCTCTCCCCTGCTACTTGTACGGCTCACGTAAATGCGTGAACCCTTTAATTACGCTTTTATCTGATGCGTGGCGTAATGATGTTGCGAGAGGCTCGAACCGCGACGTATAACCCGCTTCGTGTTACCCATACCAGGCCGTGCGGCCGCGCAAACGTGGATGATGCAGTGATGCCTCGAGATTGATCGACGTGGATCAACAGTGCTGGGGATTAAATAAGAAAAGGCTCGATGACGATAATGCGCGGAATACAAGAGGCGATTTAGATCCCGGCCGGAGATTATCGTTATCGGAGGGAAGCCGGGATGAATACGTTCTGAATAGATTTTCCGTGCAGGTACTTCGAGGTGAGTGCGAAGAGAGATTACGCTGCGGTACCTGATCGAGATCACGTGATACATGGTATCCTAGAATTAAATCTGTTTGGTATCCCTTTCCGCGCGGCCTCGTTCCTACCAGAATCATTGTTAATTGGGATCGATAGCCGGCTTATGCTTGCGCGCTGATCGAATCGATCCCCCTTTGGAATACAGTTTTTAGGATGAAAGTCAAGAGGGATGCACGTGTTCTGGGTATAGTATAGAAACTTCTCTGAATTTCATCGAAATGTTTTACCTCGGCTGTGAACATTCCTGTTTCTAGTTATATTCTTAAAATTGCTTTAACGAGGGATATGTATGTAGGACAATGTACGGTTACAGTCAATATATTTCTCGCACGTTTCAATTATCGTCGGTGTCAATCAATTCCTATTTAAAATTCACGAATAATCGCGGCGTGGCATCGAGTTCGGTGCTCGTTGCAAAGCAGATCCCGGGAAAGAATTTGGCATAAACACGGAATTTCAGCGAACCTTTCATTTGGTATTCCGGTCGTAAAAATCTCCGGACGCCCTTCTCGGTTTTTTAAACGGGCACCGGTTGCGCGGATCCCAGCCTGGTTTGGTAAAAGGAGAGCCTCTCGTGGAAATTATACTCGAAACGTGGGTTGCGTCACACTTGCGTAACGAGACGGATGATTTTACTACTGCCGTTTTTTTAATAACCGGCCCCCTTCTTTCCAAACTCATTTCTACACCGGCTGTTTTAACCTAGCCGCGGCGAGGCGCGGCGGCAAGTTTCGCGCCTCCAGCAGGTGTGACTCATGTGTTGCGCTATTGTGGCCCCCCTATCAAGCCGAAACTTTTCCGCCAAGTGCCCGTTCCGCTATCCCTCTTCCTCGGAACACGGATTCACCCTATCTTCTCTGGCCGTGTTCTACTTTCATTGATCCCCCGCATTCGCTATCAGAGAAACTTCGACGATAACTTGTTGCTCTCGCCTCCAATTTTATTTTGGCCAGTTTCACACGGATAATACCAAGGCTAACTAGCATGTCCATTTCTTACTTTCTTTTCGCGTTCCGTCGCACGTACTCACGAACGCGTCGCTGTATTATATTACTCGTGAAACGTACGTTATTCGAAAATATTTTAAACGCATCGCCGCTATCAGTCTTCTCCGTTTATATTATCTTTCGTACGTTGAAATATGGAAAATTTATAGCGGTGTTAATGCAATTACAATATCGTACTTTGGCGCATACACGGGGCTCGGTTAAACGCTGTTGACATATTCATCGAATGTTAACATTTCGGTGCCTGAGCACGTACAAACCTCGACGTGATTCCTCGATCATTCAAACCTCCGTTGAATACGGATCGCGTCAATTCATCTTTTTCTTCCTGCGAGTGTCGCTCAAATATAACGCATAATGATGCAGATGAAACATATTGCATTATCAAAACATTTTTACATGCATTATACAAGCACGTGTTTTGCGTGTATTAAATTTGGGAAAGTCGTTATTACATTTCGATTGGAAATTTTAATTAATTTACGTAAAAGTCTACGATGAATGAAGTTTGTGTTTGGATATAGAAATTATTAAAATGATTCCACGTAGTTTTGTTTAGTTTGAATGGTAGTCATTGCGTTATGCGAGACTAATCCGCGGTGCAGGACTTAGCGATGCCGTCGGTTCAAAAGAAACATCCCTTTTCTCCCTTCCCCTTTTCCGTTGATCTGTGTTTTCTGAGCGTGGTAACGAGGACAAGTCGTTCCTCGTTAAGGGGAAAGCCTCGAGAGAAGAGAGGAGCGCCTGGAAGCAACCGGTGAACTCTCCGTATCCGCAGCAAATCCACAGCGAAAGGTTCCACCCTACCCTTTTCCTACTCCGTTTCCACTCTTGCCTTTTTCCAACAGTCTCTTCTGGCCTTTATTATGTTGATCCAGCGGATGTTGTCTACTTTACAAGTATATTGCGAGCGAGCCCTCCTATTCTTGTCGCGAAAGAACGCGCCGTTCGCTTGCCTGCTCGTTGCTCGCTGGGTGCTCGCCTTTCCCCCCCGTCGTCCCGTTCACCACCAGCCGCGCGCTTTCATTATGGATGTATACGTCGTCGATAAGATACCGCGACGACTTATGTGCTCATTTCAATACGAAAGCCTGAGCGATGCGCGGATAAAAGCAACCACCGCATGAAAATCATTCTGGCAATAATACGCGACTTCATGCATCACCGGGCCTTTTCACCCGCCGATGCTAACTCCGTTTGTCTCCGATCCCCCCCTCCTCCCCCCCTTTCCGCAGATTTGCTCGGTACCTCGGAGTGGAACGGAGAACCCTCGTCGATTCTCTATATTTTATCCCGAGCCCTCGACCGTCTCATTCATCTCGTTTTCCTCTCATTTACTAATTTTCCCTACATTTACGGATATGTAATCACCGATTCATTCGCCAATTCGAACAACTATTCTCGCTTTACATTATTGCGACTCACAGGTATTGAAGTTTGGCGGGGAACAGTTCGACTATTGATCGTGTACACGTTGTCCGCGGCTGTCAGTTCCTCTCAGACGTAAAGATCGGCGAGAGATGCAAAGGAGAGAATAGGACCCGCGTCACTTTCGTTTCTCGGAGCCATCTGCATAATACGTGGCCTGTCCGTGGCTTCCCATTGGCTTCTGCGAGTGAAACGCAGATGCAACGGCCCTCGTGATATTCGTAGCACGCCCTGCTGTTCGTTATCGTTCGTCGAACACGTTTCTCATGAGGCGATCACACCCTCCCTTCTTATTTACTCGTCGGATCTCTCTTGTCGTTCGTTTCATCTCTCGTTCAGACGAACAGTTCAACTCCCTTTGATGCGCGCTCATTATTGCGGGGACATTTAGTGCACTTGTACATACAAATGAAATGCATTTATTATATATGTGTGAAAGAGTTTCCTATTTACTTTTCCAGGAAATAAAAAACATTCCAGTTAAGGGGAAGGCTAAAGTAAAATTCCATTGGTCATTATTTGCAGTTTCAACGGTGTGGTCGCACGCCAACTAAAACTGACAGCGAGATTAATGGCACGGAAAGATGTTACCATCGTTGCATGAATGTTCCGTACTTTCGTTTCTTCAACGNCCTCCCTTCTTATTTACTCGTCGGATCTCTCTTGTCGTTCGTTTCATCTCCCGTTCAGACGTACAATTCAACTCCCTTTGATGCGCGCTCATTATTGCGGGGACATTTAGTGCACTTGTAGATACCGATGAAATATATTTATTATATGAACATGAAAGAATTTCCTATTTACTTTTCCAGGAAATAAAAAACATTCTAGTTAAAGGGGAGGCTAAAATAAAATTCCATTGGTCATTATTTGCAGTTTGAACGGTGTGGTCGCACGCCAACTAAAACTGACAGCGAGATTAATGGGACGGAAAGATGTTACCATCGTTGCATGAATGTTCCGTACTTTCGTTTCTTCAACATTTCCAGACAGTGTTTATCTCGCGGTTCATCGCCGCTTATGCGCTTATGGTTTGTTCGTGATGAAGATATCAGAATTCCAGCGTAACAGGGCGGCGGCGGTGCAACGAGATCGCGCGGAACAGAGACGAATGAAACTTCTCCTCTATATCAACAGTGACGCGTTCCAACGGGAACAAACCGGCGCTACTATATTTCGAATAATTCACCGCGCGCGCGGCTGAAAAGCATTTTTATAGGAGGGCGCCGGTTAATGCATCAACCATTAGCGGCTGTTCCGCGGCGGTAGACGGCGCATAAATTATGCTAACGTTATAAATAGAAAGCGCGTGCTACGTCTATTTTTATTCCGCGAATTACACGTCGGATTTGCGGCGGCGACCCCTGACCTCACGGGGATTTCTCCCGGCAAGTGAAACTTTCGGTTCCCGCGAGGGTAGTTAGAGGATGAAGAACAAAATTGAACGTCCAAAGAAACTGGGAACCAAGAGAACGTCGAAGATACATAAAAAACTAATGCGATGAAAAATGAAGTGCGAGAATCAGGAGAAAGAGCGATCGAAATCCTCTCAAGTCTCTTGAAAATTGTATTCGTCTTAATTTTTGAAAATATCATTGCACGATAATTTCTCTTAATTACTCACACATTATTTAACTTGTATTAGAATGCTTATTCAAATATTATAATTTTTCATTTGACTTATTGAATAGAAAACAATTTGGAGAGGGTGTCGAGTGATTAATAATGTGGGCATANTGCGATGAAAAATGAAGTGCGAGAATCAGGAGAAAGAGCGATCGAAATCCCCTCAAGTCTCTTGAAAGTTGTATTCGTCTTAATTTTTGAAAATATCATTGCACAATAATTTCTCTTAATTACTCACACATTATTTAACTTGTATTAGAATGCTTATTCAAATATTATAATTTTTCATTTGACTTATTGAATAGGAAACAATTTGGAGAGGGTGTCGAGTGATTAATAATGTGGGCATTATCGAAGGGGTGAAAATCGTCCGGGTATTTTGTCCCGGCCCATAGAAGCCAGAACATGGTCCTCCGAGCGAAATTTCTTTTATTTGCCAGGAGGAAGGTATTATTGTGATTCAGTGCTAGCTGGCTGTAAGAAGAAACGGAAACCATTATTCACGCGGATATCTTCGCGGAAATCTAGTTTGTGGGTGCGCGAGGCAAGAGAGAGAGTATGTGCTGCTACTGAAGGATATGGCAGTCATTAATTAAGTAATGAGAATAACTACGACAAGTGTATTAAATACCTAAATCTCCAGCAATTATATCTGAAGAGTTTTATTGAAAGTTCGTCAAACTTATCCGTACATCATTTAATTATGTCTCGGTACAATTGTCACCTGCGAGAAACATTAGAATCAGATTAATGTTTAAGGAGGTTCTACCGGTAACAGTTTTAAAATTACGAAAAATCTAAAATTTAGCGTATGAGTAGATTTTGATTAAATAATGACTCTGTTAAATCTTGGTGAACTTTCATGGGATGAGAGAAAAGTTCTGAAGATTTCAATTTAAATTGTTTTTCGCAAATATCTAAGTTCCTATTGGTCGGACGATATATATTCATAGGATCGAAATTATAGATTAATAAATTCTCTACAACATTCATTCTTGGTATTTTTCTCTCGTGGGCAACGGTTTTCAAAATAACACGCGGTAAAAACTTGAAGTCTTCGGAAGAATGATGTACGCTGCTTGGTTCGAGAACTTAAAATTTTACCGCGTGTTATTTTGAAAACCGTTGCCTACAAGAAAAAAATACCAAGAATGAGTGTTGTAGAGAATTTATCAATCTATGATTTCGATCCTATGCATACATATGGTCCGAGGAATAGAAACTTAGATATTTGCGAAAAACAATTTAAATTGAAATCTTCAGAACTTTTCTCTCATCCCATGAAAGTTCACTAAAATTTAACAGAGTCATTATTTAACCAAAATCTACTCATACGCTAAATTTTAGATTTTTCGTAATTTTAAAACTGTTACCGGTAGAACCTCCTTAAGTTAGTTTAGCAAAAATCTGCTGAAACAGTAAAAAAGAAGAGTAGGTACACATATGCAAACGAGAATTATTCGGTGCATTTACAAGGAAAAATGCCGTGCGAGGGAGGTTAAAACGGAGAAAAATGGGGATGATCGGGATACGTCGGTGTGACTGACAGATTTCAGATCATAGTTTATACGAAAAGTTGGAGAACAGGCGTAGGAGGCCGACATATATCGTATGTACACCAGCAACTTGTGCTACGGGTTAACAGGCTGGGTGTTCGACGGTATACCATGATGCATGACGCGGTGTCAGGTTCCGATCCTCTGGGAACGCCATGAAAGCGGGTTCTGTGCTCGATGTAAAATATCGTTGATCCGGCACGCGGTCTGCGTTAGGTACATACCACCAGACACTCTCTGACCAATTCACCAGCAGAGCAGGAGCAGCAGCAGCAGGCAGCGGCAGCAGCAGAGTTTGAATGGTGGCCCACCGATTACCAGGGGCCCGGGGTACATCCTCTCGAATCCATGTTCAAGCGGCTTTATCCCCAATAATCTGAAACACGCGTCATGCCTTTGATGACTTTTTAATGCTTTTTTACTCGCTGTCTCGGATACGTTGCACGGATCCAGTAAAAATGGTTTGAGCTCTACTAGATCCGAAAGCAGATTATCTGAGCGCAGATATCACGGATCGAAAGCTTCGTGTGTGGCTTCGCCGTCATTGATATGATATGCACACGCGCGTACGAATCAATTTTGTTAAAGCAACTAATTTACTGATAATTCGTCTTAATACTTCATATAACTGTGTAACTACAAATGGGATTGTAAATCTATATTCTCGTTTTTTTTATTTCTCCTATTAACAGCTTAATTACTTTAGAATTCTTTGCATAAATTAACATAAAATTCAATGAATTTCGAAATGAAGATATATCTGTATAACTAATGAAGTGTATTTAAGTCAATTTAAAGAAGACTATTTATCATGAATTTATGGCCTGATATTATTCAAATAATGCATATTCATGAGACATTAAGATTTGGAATAAGGAAATGGAGATTCCCAAAATGATTTTTTGTCTCCTAATATCGATGTTAATCTTCTTATATTCTGTCGGCTTATTAGCAATCGATACGAAGATACACGACGTCAAACAAATCGTTTTAGTTCTTATTTTGCATTTTGCATCGCAAAATCGTCTTTCGAAATTCTTAATTCCGATTTAAAAGAAAGACCGCAGGA
Source organism: Ceratina japonica (assembly GCA_019453355.1). NCBI lineage: Eukaryota > Metazoa > Arthropoda > Insecta > Hymenoptera > Apidae > Ceratina > Ceratina japonica. The sequence goes on along the minus strand of SMSR01015590.1, from coordinate 93,307 downwards.
TTTCGACTTTTCAATAAGGACATTAATCTTTAAATGTACAGTGATGAATGCGTACGGCTACGAGTTTAAAGCGAGACATAAAAGTTGTCTTGGAACCCGGTGGATTTCACATAATGAATAATTATTGTCAGTTAGTGAACGGCCCTAACGGAACTGCCTACCATTTTAAGATTAATGGGTTTTACACCGGTTATCCAGAGTCAAGCCGGGTCGGTATTGGTACATGCGTTTCTGCGTCTGCTGGCCAATGATACAAGCATTTAGTACGCTCCTCCATGCAGAGATTGAATAGGTACAGCGGAAGAAGGTTTGCATTATGCATGAAACGTCTACGTATGAAAAATAATCTTCGACGTAACATTAACGACGGTACAAGAAATATATTAAAGAATTAAAAAACCTTTTGATATTTTTTTTGTTATAACTAAACGCGTATCATTACTCTGATACAGTACAGACAAGAATTGCGGTTTCGGAATGCAATGCGTTTGAAACAGCGCACATTTCCGACTAGATTCGACTGTCAATTTAATCGCGCATTGTAATTGTTCGGTTTTCATATCAACAAGAGAACAATTTTCTGTTGGCAACGGGAAAATTAAAAACCGCGAGTACGCGGAACGCAAATTAAAAACGCGAGCGGAGGAACATAGTGGCCGGCTATATCTGGATGTAGATAAATTATTGTTCGTTCACCGACACGCGTGGCCGGCGCACGGATCACGCTCGTACACGCGCGTCGATCGTACTCTCCGATTACAATTTGATCTCGACAAGAGCCGAGGTTTTTCGAGCACGGCATCGAATCCGACACCATGCGGGCTGCGTAATTAGATTTTCACTTTATTGAATTCCTACCTATTTTCTACGCCTGGAAATTGCTAGACAGGCGAGGCGCGTGTTATGCGAGAAAGATGTAGCAGCCGTTCATGGTCAGACAGTTTTACTCAGACGTTAACTGTCCAGTTGACGCTCAAACACTGCGTACAGTTGGCGTTGTGCAAGAACTCGAGGAATTTTCAACGCATTCAAATGGCAGGTGTTACATTACAGATACATATCTCTCACGAAGTGGAGACAGTTTCTAGGGAATAAAAAAGAATGGTTTGTAGTAGAAGTATTACTTTCGGCCGATGGAAAAAAAGTCGTATCGAACGTTACAAGGCCTGAACGTTTGCGAAACAGCGTTGCACATACATAACTAAGCCGGGAGTGTTCTCCAACGTTCAAAGGGGATTTAGGAAAGGTACCTTCGCAGATACCTACTCGATGAGGATTAGGAAGTGATTTGCAGGCGATTCCCGATAGCGACGGAAACACGAAAGCCGGAATTTATCGCGATCACAGGGAGAGGGAGAGAGTTCTCCTAGTCATGAAGTTTCGAGGGGTGTTATCTCGCGCGTGCACCACCTATGCACGAACTATCAGTTTTCATGAACATGTTTATGACGCAAATAAGCGTTCATGCCCCCACCACCAATTACTCCCGTTCCAATCGGAACATATGCTTCGTGATGCTCATTAACCTCGTTCCGACTTGGCCCGTGCTTAAATCTGCAAACGGGCTAAAGTTACCGCACACGACCGAACGCGCCGCCGTGTCAGTGAAATGTGTTTTGTGTATCGAACGCCGCTTCCTTTCGGACTGCGATAACGCTTATCACGGTATTACGAAGATTAAACGCGCGTTCGTTTGCGCCGGTTAATTTCGAATTGGCATTTTGAAAGAGTTACCTCAACGAGTATCCGCGGGGATGATGCAGGTGCTCACACTATGAACAGCATTTCGCTGCCTCTAGAGGGACGGTTATTGTATAAAACACGCGCCGACCAGGCGCGTTGTATTCGCCAATTTTAAAGACGCTTTTCGGATTAGACCTAATAAAAGTTGCAATCTGCTTTAATTTGAATTTTCGTTAAAATTAATATGCGCTGAAATGCTTTAACAATTCACTTTGGGATCGTCTGCAGCGCTTTTCGCAATGTGTGCCGTTGCGGACACTTCACTTTTTGCACGTACGCGTGAGTCGACTTTATCCCAGAATTATTTGACGAGAAAGAAGAGCGTAAAGTCATGCAGTCATACGCGGACATTTATTCTGAAATCAGAAACGATTTATTTACCGATAACGAAGGGAACAAGAACAAACTGATACCGCGGATCACGAATCAACTTGACAGCTGTATTATTGCAACACGGTGCAATATCACAACTTCACAGCGTGCAATTGACAGAGATTAATCGAAACTAATAATTCTCGTTTATAGAGACAAACGTAAGTAGCGGAAGTCATAATAAGATTTATTTATTCCCGTGGCACTTCTGCTAACCAGTTGATGTCTCTCATTGCATTTTTAATGCAAGCCGAAGTTACTTTCAGTAACTTAAAGTGACATTTCTTTCATGATTGAATTTATTGCCAAGAATATTTGTAAGTGAAGCTTGAGACAATGATTTCTGCCCAGTTCCGCTAGTATTAATTTTCACTAAGAGGACAAAGTTCAAAAAGAGTAAAAAGTGTCTTGTTTTTTCAGTGCTCGGTCTGGTTTAGAAATTTTCCCATTAAAATTGTTTTCACCCTGAAACGTCAAAATGATGTCAAAAATGTAGCAGCTTCAACGCCAAACCGAGCGTTGAAAAAAAAGACAGATTTACTGCTGTTTTTAAATTTTGAAGGATTCCACGTTAAATGAGGTAATTTCAAAAACTTTTCGTACCTCTTTCACGCAAATAGAAATATTTTCAAATAAAGTAGGTATCATGAGCATTGTTATTCAATAAAGGAAGTTGATAGCGTGGAAATCGTATCTCCGAGGTTGTTCATCGTCATGAGCAGGCTTCGTTAATCAAAAGCCTCATTTCGAGCCACGCAATTTTCCAGCGAACAGAGTAGACGCCTATGGCCGGGTCCCAGAACAATCGCAAATAAAATTATGACGAATAAAATAGTCAGTCGGCTCGTATAAGCACACTTTCCGATGTATGCATATTTCATAGCGGATAACCTGAGTTGCCGCACGTTTCCCAAACCGATCCGATCCCAAAGCAGCACGAATATTAACCGGACTCGCACGATATTATGAAACGAGAGAATTACGGTCGCCATCGGCCCATAAAACCTATTAATTTCGCAAGCGGTTAGAGTCGAATAAGCCAAGGAATCTCGCGACTCGCGTACGTGCGTAAAGTGGCAATTTTTAAGATTGCCTCCATTCCCCGTTCGCTTTCTCTAATAAAAACCGCCTCGAATTTCGGAAATGATTTATTTCGGAGGCGAGAAGATGTTCCCGCATTCTTGGTATATTGCCAGCTTTATTAACATTTTCACCCGACCAGTTTCGATGTAATGTCACTTGTTTTTTATGAGGTTTCGAGAAACGTGTTTGAATATACACGCTCATTACGAGTATAGTAAAGAGATACATAATTCTTGGAAGAGCAACCATTCACGCGAGTCTCGAGTCTTATCTACGTTTATGTCTCTCCTCTCTCTTGGTTATTGTCGCGATCGTACAGTCAACATTGTTTACTTTATCCCATCCTGCAGGTGCACCTCTGACTGATAAACGATTCCAGGAAATCTTTCCTTACGTATACGCGGTCAGGGCCGGTGTTGAAAGGTAATTTACATGCCGGAACATTACTATACTTCTAAAATAAATTTTTTTTATCACACTTTGCTTCAACATACTTCAAAGTGATAAAGACAGGAAACATACCTCTGGCAGTTATTTTTTTCATAGCCAGTTCTTGCCACCTCGCCGGTCCTTCTAGGAAGGTGTTGCATGCTCGTGAAACGGCCGTACCGCCGCGATTATGGCGACTCATTAGCCGCGTCACTAAATCATAGCGATCACCGAGCGGCTCGGAGTAGTGGCGTGGCGTGTGCATGCGTGTGCTGCGAAGAAAGCACGGGGTTGAGGCGAGAAGAGGCTCCGCGGGAGGGTAGGAAAAGCAAAAGGTAGAGGTAGCGCCGGCTACGAGGAGGACAAACGCATTCCCGCGACCAGGACGGGTAGAGCGAGCGTGCCCGAAGTGGGCCGAGCGTATCCGAAGACAGCCGAACCGGCTTACGGCGGTCCTTCGCGCTACTCAATGGTTTCAGTACCGAGCCGCCACGGGTCTGGACTCGACGTGGTCCCATTAAGTCACCGATTAATCATCGCCTTGTTTTCGAACGCGTGAACAGTGATCGCGATCTGTGAATTAAAATCGCGTTGGTGGAACGTGATTCCGGTTTACGTGCGCTGGCCCGCGCACATTTGATCGCCGTCGATCGACAACTCGTTCGTGGACACGTACGATGACAACTTGATTCGAAACTCGAAGGGGATCCTTCTGTTTTTTTTTTTTTTTGAAGATGTGCACTCGCGGTTGTGAACAGATTTTACGTCGGGACCGTGTAACGTTTGCGAGCGAAAGACAGTCGATCGGTGGTGCGTGACTCCCTGCGACCGTCCCCGGCGACTCACGTGCTCGCACGCCGGTGCACGCGATCGAGTTTCGCAGGATCCGGCGAGAGGAAGACCGTGCCGTGCGCGTGATAACCCACAAAGGGTTCTTAGAAACGATCCTCATTAAAGAAGTTTCTTGTAATTAAGACGCACCGGCGAACCGGCCGGTTTCGGCCGCCAGATTATCGTCGATACCGGCGATTTAATTACCGCCGTACGAAGGACTACGCGCGGATGTCCTTCCGTGTACGCGAGCCCCCGGAGTGTAGCGGTGCGAGTAACGAGCCATGAGATAGGGGCGAACCGGCGAGTTCATTCGGAGCTAGTGGTGCAGTAAACTAGACCCGTGGTGCGGAGCGTTACTTGCGGTTCGTTTCGATCCGGTCGCGGAGTTGGCCAATTCTCGCGAATCGCCGGGTACCCCCGTTGAATCCCGAACAAAGCGTACGTGTCTCTCCCCCCTGCTCCGCGGAAGCTCGGATTTGTTTTCCTCAAGCTCGATCCCATTCACAAAGAAGACGAAACTCGCCGGAAGTACACGTTTTTGTGTACGATTTAAGTGACAACAATTTTCACTGCCGTTTATTTCGTACAAATAAGACTTTCGAGAAACTGGTAAACTGTACATTGACGTCGAACAGTGCAACGACCCCTGATATTTGTGTTCCCGGAGAGATTGTATACAAGATTCAAATTTTACTGCCGCATTTAACGTCGCATTAACCCCGGTGGTTCACCCTACTTCTACTAAACCGAACACACGTACACACAGCGTTTAAACCTGACTGCCATCGCACACTTTTTTCTACAATTTTTTAGCAACGCCGCAATCATTTAAGACTGATCGTCCGATGAACTTTGTCAATTACTAGAGACTCTAGAGCCAACGGTTGGCGAACAATTTACCTGGCCGCCGTTCGATCACCGCAAGAAGTTCGTTCCCGGAAGATTTCTATGCGCAATTAAAGCGGAGGGTTATCTGGTCGAATCATCGCGGGGGAGGCGCCGAGCAGGGAGCGCGGGGCGGTTCTGTTGATCAGCGAGGTTCGAGGCGGCCGATCGGGTTGACAAAAGTCTGTTGATTGTCGAGGCAGCGTCGTCGAGGTGCAGAGAAAGGCGTCGGGAGAGGATGTCGACGACGACGGCGGCGCAATGCAGCAACGGCAGCAACATCGGCAACAAGAAGGAGAACACCGACTGCACCGGCGGCAGCAATTAGTGCCGGTTCACGACGACGGTCGCGAGACTAGGTAACCGCTGAAAGAGCGGGGGCGGTCGGCCCGGGGTGAGGACCCGGGGGGCGCCGGTTCTCTCGACGGGGTGTGTGTGTGTGCCGTGTGCCGGGAGGTGCGCGAAACGAAGACAAAATGTGGTGGTGGAGAAGGTGCCGATGGAATGTCGCGACTACGACGACGGTGTTCGTGTTGTTGGGAATTGCCAACGTGTACTCGCAGCTGGAGATATCTGATCTGGATAAGCCAAGTGAGTTG
>SMSR01015590.1:47794-77937 GCA_019453355.1 Ceratina japonica | reverse complement strand
AGTGAAGCCAGTTGAATTTTGTAGTTACATCTGAGAATTAATCTTGTGCTAAATCATTACTCTTTGACGGGCACCGAATACGGTTATGCCTTAAATAATTAAACTCTTGATTTGCATAAGCCTAAGCTCGAAAGCGGAATCTCATTAACCTTCTTTACTCGTCCGAGGACATGCTTGGGTTTTTACATCAAGCATGTACCTACGGCCTTTTGCGAATACCTCAAGCAGGAAATGAACTTTAATTTACTTCGTTCCAGTAACTTACAAAATGTCTAAATACTGTGAAGCTCCTCGTTACCCTCAATCCCTTTAAACTTTTTATGCATTTATTAATGTGCTTGTTATATGCATCTTACAAACTATGCTCTTGATTAGATTAGCTATTATTTTTTTTATCTTGTTATACTTCCTCTAGAACGTAGTATGGGAACGTTCGGTTTAAAGTGTTTGTACTTTTTTCTTAATAGTGCCTATCTCATAGTGTGCCTGGTTTTCTTCCGCTCGAATCACTTTCTAAGTTAGTATAGTCTTTCACTTTCATCGTAAGCATTCCATTTTTTATTCCATTTTAATTTATCTCGTAATTATTAATTTTTTCCTCGCGTGACTCCCTCTTACTCGCTTAATTTTTTTATAATCTTCTACGAAGTGATTAAAAGTTTGTGAAATATTACAACATTGTTAAGCTGCGGTTCTCCTGGAATGTTTTATGCGTGAGGCATGTTTCTTTTTATAATAAACATCTGTTTTTATGATTCACCTCCCTGAGAAGAATTCCCTTTCGGGCCGGTCTTGACAGAAACATTCGAACAATTTATTCTCATACTAGCGGCCGCTTGGTTGCTGGTGTTAGCCTGGGAACCAGTCAAAGGCGTTGATTATCTAACTGATGAGAAGATATTCAAATCAGCAAGGGCACACCTGTGCGCCTTCAATCATTTCTAATTTTCTTGTCACTGAACGTGAACGATAGCGTTGATTAAAGACGTGCTATTCGGATCAAGTTTGAAGAACCCCGACGTTATATATATATCGTTCGCATTCTCGCATTTATCGTTGCGTACATTTATGTTAATTCGGTGACTCACTGCAACGCCCATTGACAGACATTCATTGCTTTACCATTGAATTATTTTTCTCGCTTTTAATAACACGCAATAAATTGAATCTTGAGAAACTCGAGGTTGTTTCTGTCAATCAAAGATTAGAGAAACAAGTATAATTTTTTTATAATTACAAATGCTACACGATATCCCGGATAGTGTTTCCTAAGTCACGAAGAGCGCAAATGAAGATTACGCGGCTTACCGTGAAGTTTCATTTAGTATTTTGTTACAAGAGTTACAAGTTGAATTATGAAGCCGCGTAGTTTATTGGACGTGTGTAGGAGCGGGGTTGTGTTACCTGTAAAATATAAGGCATGTAGGCGCGCGGATAATTGTTTGTAATCTGTCGGGGATCCATTAGCGCGGAGCGAAGTTGGAAAACGCGAAACGAGTCGCAAAACTTTTCTAACGAGCAGGATCGCGTCGCCTTTCACTTACTACCGCGTGGTCTTATCGTTAAACGGGATTATAATGTCGTTTCGCGTGTTTCCAGTATTAGCTGGAAACTAGTCCACTTTAAGGGACCATTACACTAGCTTAAACCAGTATGCTCGCACGTCCCGACGGATCATTATCGCGCCCTCCCACCAATAAACCTACCTCTTGGATATCACTGCAAATCTTCGTTCGTGCCAATTAGTCCCGTGTGTTCAAAGCTAGCTATGAAATACCGTCCGACCACCCGTTTCCACCACTTCGTTACGCGTTATTTAAATAGTCGCTGCTTCGAAATGACTTCACGAACATTAACCTAATCATTAAATAAAATTATTCAAGCAGTAAATGTTATAAATATATTTCATAAAGCGTGAAACGGGGCATTAATATCAGTCTTGCAAACAAACATTTTTCAAGCCGTAATTGATCGGTTCGTTCCACGAGTTGAATCGGAGTTATTTCACGCACTTCGCATGACATAAAAGGAACAAGTTCATTGCTGCGAGATGAATGGCTGAATTACACGGTGGCTCTTGACTTACCGAGTGTCTTTACGTGGGATTTAAAGACAATGAAAGTCGCGATGGGAAACGGGCTCTTGAGCGAACGATCGAAAATTGGTGTCGAAGTGAGAATATAAAGTGGAACAACAGATATGGCGAGTGTATATCATCTTCACGAAAGGATGTATACCTGTGTGTTAGGTCCAATCGGTGGGCACCTCAATAAAGTGCTAGATCTGTCGGTTGGAAATATTCGGGGAGGATATCCTATTGTCAAGGATGAGTGGGACGTAAAATTGGGCTGCCTTTAAAGAGCCGACCAGGCCGTGCGGTCTCGGTCCATTTTTATGGAGTTTCACCGAATAATCTAAACCGAAACACCCCTTTCTATGATGGACAACAGTTTAAACACCGATAGCTGGTTTTTAAATTGGATTTCGATTTTTGAGGCGCGACGCCGACGCGCTCAACTATGTCGTTCGAGATTGTTAAAAGCTAGTTTCTCGCCCCGGGGCTTTGAAGAATGAACGCGTGATTTTATTGCTTTCCGTAAAGGCAGGGCCGGGCTGTCTGTGTTATTCGGGAAACAAATTGAATAGACGCTTGAACGCTGGCGCTCTTTTTGAAGGAGTTAATGCAATTTTTTAAACGAAGCTTAAAAATTCTTTTATACGTCATTTTAATTCTTTGTATATGATCCTAGTTTCCATAAATACTCGAATTTAATAGAAATACGTGGTAGTGTTTATTAAAAGTTTTGACTTTCTCATCATTGAAGACGTTCCCATAAAAAAAAATCGTTGGGAAATGTCGCGGACGCGTCCTCGTAAACGACACGCGGGGCTGAAGGATCGCGCGGCGTCGCCGTAATCCTTGCCCGCGTTTCCCCCGGGGGAATGTGACAGTCATGTTAGTTAACGCCTGCAACGACCGTCGGTCGGATATCCGCTATCCGATCTTAGCGGTGAGACTCGTGGGACAAACGAGCGGGTTACAACGCCAGCGCGCGGCCACCGGCGTGACGAATCGTGTACACAGGTCCGGATAGCACGACCCAATTTTCCAATGTCATAATCCAACATTAGATAATCCATCCCGATGATCGAGCGGGATAGTTTTTCTGAAGTTTCACGCTGCCGCGTCGTCGTCGCCACGACGCCGCTCGCCTATCCGCGCAGGCCTGCCCCGTTTTGAAGGTTTTGCTTTTACGTAATGTGCCAACCGTGCTGGAAGCGACTCTGATTTACCTCTCGTCGTGATTTATCTGTCCGCTTCTTAATGAGAGCAGAGAGCCACACTCGAATGGACTCGTGGACGCCGACGAGAGTACGTGGGCGTTAAGGGAATTCGGCTCGCCGTCCGATAGCGTGAACAACCACGAAATTGGATGCCCGTAAGAAAATTCGGTTCGTGATTAAACCGTGGAGAGAGAAACCGCTATTTGATGAAACGCATTTTTTGCCCGAAATTACGGTAGCTTCATATCGTTCAACTAGTCGTTTTCTCCTCGCACCTTTTGTACCTTGAAACTTTCTTTTTATTTATTCATTTATTCAATTCACGGATAATTAATCCTTTTACATATTGAAGAGGGTGGTACAGAGCAGTAAAAAAAAGAAAAAGAGATATAACGACTGAGAAGCAAAAGAAGAACAAAGCTTTCTCCTAATGACTCAGCTGGAGTCAATAAAAATGTCAGAAATGTGACAAAATCTTTTTATTGAACTTCGGAATAATTTTGTATTGACACTGAATATTCGTGCGTTCTGTGTCTGACGTGCGTTTTCTCAGGAGAACACGACGCAATTTTCAGTTGTAATATCTCGATTTACGCAACCACATGCATACCAGCGNCTCGTCGTGATTTATCTGTCCGCTTCTTAATGAGAGCAGAGAGCCACACTCGAATGGACTCGTGGACGCCGACGAGAGTACGTGGGCGTTAAGGGAATTCGGCTCGCCGTCCGATAGCGTGAACAACCACGAAATTGGATGCCCGTAAGAAAATTCGGTTCGTGATTAAACCGTGGAGAGAGAAACCGCTATTTGATGAAACGCATTTTTTGCCCGAAATTACGGTAGCTTCATATCGTTCAACTAGTCGTTTTCTCCTCGCACCTTTTGTACCTTGAAACTTTCTTTTTATTTATTTATTTATTCAATTCACGGATAATTAATCCTTTTACATATTGAAGAGGGTGGTACAGAGCAGTAAAAAAAAGAAAAAGAGATATAACGACTGAGAAGCAAAAGAAGAACAAAGCTTTCTTCTAATGACTCAGCTGGAGTCAATAAAAATGTCAGAAATGTGACAAAATCTTTTTGTTGAACTTCGGAATAATTTTGTATCGACACTGAATATTCGTGCGTTCTGTTTCTGACGTGCGTTTTCTCAGGAGAACACGACGCAATTTTCAGTTGTAATATCTCGATTTACGCAACCACATGCATACCAGCGCGATGCCTTGAACCGTAACATTACGGGTTACTATACTTCCTTCTTTCAATCCCTTTTGTCCACACGGTCCTTGGAATACGTTCGAGATTTCCTTAAGAGTTCCGCGAAAACGACATTCTATCTTCCCTGGCTCGAGATGCTTGATATCTATCTGTGTCATCTATCATCGCGATACAGAGTTACTTGCCACTTGTACCTTTTCTCAATTATGTAAAGAAGAATAGTTACGCAACTGTGGTATTTGTTCGAGCGGCCACCCGCGCCCGGGATTATGTCTCGTGGAAAAGAATAAATTTCAATTTCAAACGAAAATCGATTCCCGTCCCGGCGCATTTGAATATTGAAATATTTAATCTAATAACTGAATCTAACCGATCGTTCGCGTGCTTCCTTGGCAGATAGACTTGCAAATGGTAAATTCATAGAGCACTTAAATCCGAAAGGTATGCAAATCGACTTAGAAAATTACATCGCTCGGCGGCTCGCTTTCATGACGTGGATACATAAACGAAAATTCCTGATTCTAAAGTGTGAATACCCTCGGAAGCGAAAATTTTCTTAAAGCCGGCGCCTGTATATATGCGTATGTACATACTCGCCGGTATATCCTAGGCCCGTGTCGGTGGCGTTTACAAAGTAAGAAATTGCAGGGATGTGACTGTGTTTAACTGACGGCAAGTAACGAGTCTGGATGTGTCCCCTGTACGTGTAGGCAGGGGCTGAATCTCCTTAAGAGCGAACAGTGCTTGATGAAAGAGGGAGTTTAGACGGGCGCAGCTTCTCGCGTTCACGGCTCGTCGAGAAGGGGCTAAAAACGAAAATTTTTAAGCGCGAACTGCAAACATTTCGGCGGAGCTTAATTACGTTTGTTAACACGGCGAGCCTCGTTAAATCGCTCTCAGCGCGAGACAATTAAGTAATCGCATAATCTCATCAACCTGATGTCAGTAGCTGTTGCAAACGCGTTTGTGAACTTTATTTGAAAACTGATCGCAAATTTTCTACGTCGCGAATCCGTTATACAATTTTTTATTTAATTCAATTAGGAAGTAAAACGCATTCCTCGTTAACTGAATAATTGGCTTTTAAAACGAGCTACGGAGTCAGATTGAATCGTCAAGCTGCTCCTCGTCTGAGCAAATTTCTCGGTAATCCGTAGTCGATCGCGGAACTCGCGTTAATTATTTTCCATCGCTTGGGACGTCGCGCCGCCGCCGCCGTCGACGTCGCCCAGAGAGGGTTCGGTGTCGCGAATAAAAAATACACGCGAATCTCAGGAATAAGCAAGCGGATGCGGAGGAACGGATGCGGAAGAGAGGGAGGGGGAAGCAAGTCAGATGGCAAATTATATGTCGACGCTTATTAAAGGCTGGCGTTGTTAGTTTTTTGCCGACGTTGATCCCTCGACCAGCTTGGGGAACGCGTTAACGAGCTACTTGCGATTACCTCCGACTGGACCTCGGGACGGTAGCTATATATAATAAGCTATATCCCCGTGGTAGAAAAAACGAGAATCGAGCACGCTCGGCGACGTTTCTCTTTTCCCTATTTTTACTACCGCTTTCCCGTCTTTTCTCGAATTCTCCCCTCTCGGGAAGTGTGGCACTCGATCAGTGGAATATTCGATAATTGCCTGAAGTATACAGCGATTTATCTGAACGATGATAATACGTGTTCAATTATGCTTCGACGATTTTTTGTCAAATAAATTTGTATCAGCAATACGGCTTTTCTCTTGTATTCTTTAATTAACAAAGTACGATTTTATTTCAAATGATCGATCCAGAGAGAAATAGTCATCGAATTTATCTTACAGTGTGTTGAGCACAACGCGAACTAATTCCTAGTTATGGTATTAAAGGTACTTTTTTTCTATCGTTGTGGAAATTAAAATATCGTGAATTTTTCTGTAATTAAGGGAGCGTGTATTCGAAAAAGTAGAAAGTATAAAACGAGAATCCTAAAATTATATCTCTTTCGCTTCGAGCCGGGTGAATAGGGGAAATCGCTTGTACGTGTGTGCACACGCGGGGCCGTGTGTGGAGGTGAGAGAGAGGTTCTTAAGTGTGGTCAGTGCGTGGCGAGAGAGCGGGAGTTTAGTGAATGCAACGAACGGAGCTTGCATCGCGTTGGAAGCTTTTAGAGAAAATAACAAGTAAAGCGAGTGTTTAGAGAGCTTTGCAGCAAACGTTGAGAGAGCGTTTTTCGAGAGAATTTAAAGAGCGGGACTGTACTTACATCATTAACATTGTGTTGCATAAAAATTCTCAGTTATGGAACGTAACGCCGTTGGTAGAAACGACGGTAAATAGGTATTATAAACTGTTATCTATATATTATGTATATCTATCCTACATATAGACATTATTTCGCGTAAGTTAACACCGCCCTGATGATTAAACAGTGAAACGCAAAACACCGGAATTAATCAAGCAGGTTCGCGTGGGCCAAAAATAAGCCAAACAAGCTTGTTGTACGACAAACAAGAAATTTAACATGTTTATTAAAATTGTTTATTGTGTAACGAAGTTCAAAGGGGCGGTGCAAATTAAAATATTTTTCATTCCCGAAATTTATATTTTTCTATTTACGGGAGTACTGAAATTCTCTTTGAAAGTATTTTCAAAAACAATTTAGATTAAATACGTAAAATTCTATGAACTACGGAGATTGGATAGCAGCGTTACGAGTTCGTAATTATTCGTATTTCTGTATAAAATAAACGGGTGTGTATGTATATGTTTTTGGGGTACAAATAGCCGGCGTGCAAATATTTCTCGGCAAACAAGAAGAAATATTAGGCGTACCGTTGATAAAATCCGCGCTCGGTTCTGAAAGGGTTCGACGAGAGAGGGAAACGGGATAGGATAATCAATAAATGAACGCGTCATCGTTCTCGCATCATCGCAGAGCCGCGGGACCGTTATATAACGCGATGAATATCCATTTTTTATGGTACACGTGTCGATGCTTGGGAGTGACAATCGTCCTCTGTCGTAACACGCCCAGTCCCTTTTATTAATCCATATTTGCAACGCTTTATTTAGCTCCGCTCATANATTCGTATTTCTGTATAAAATAAACGGGTGTGTATGTATATGTTTTTGGGGTACAAATAGCCGGCGTGCAAATATTTCTCGGCAAACAAGAAGAAATATTAGGCGTACCGTTGATAAAATCCGCGCTCGGTTCTGAAAGGGTTCGACGAGAGAGGGAAACGGGATAGGATAATCAATAAATGAACGCGTCATCGTTCTCGCATCATCACAGGGCCGCGGGACCGTTATATAACGCGATGAATATCCATTTTTTATGGTACACGTGTCGATGCTTGGGAATGACAATCGTCCTCTGTCGTAACACGTCCAGTCCCTTTTATTAATCCATATTTCCAACGCTTTATTTAGCTCCGCTCATGTTACATTATTATCACGATTTCATGATGATGCTCGTATTCCACTCGATGATATTCAAATAATTCAATATATACATTTTATACTTCCACTTTATGAGTGATTTACGTGACAGTTTTAATGTACTCTTTTCATTTTTTATTGAGATTTTTTAAATCTATTACTAAATGATTTTAGAAACTTTTCATCGCAGAATATTATCTGCAAAAAATAGGACGCGGGATTAAATTATGACAGAGACAGTTCTCTAATTCACTTTAATCAATCTAAGCGACCAATACAGGCGCGCTTAACGTTGAGGCTGGCCAGAAGCCGAAAGTCCGTGCTCCGCAAGTTAGGGTTTAGGCCATTAAACGAAAAGTTCTGCGCTTGCATTTTTCTAAAGCACTCGCAGCGCCAATGTCAGCAACGTCAGTTAACCGTGAAATAATCTGTTTTAAAGGGATGACGAACACCGATGCTTTCGGTACTGAAAGAGCAGGGCGGAAAAAGTGAGCACGCGCGAGGGAGAGAAGGACAAAGACAAATTATTTCGTATAGGAGGGAGAGAGACGGAGATATCTCGTGAATATTGTACAATATAAAACGGCGGCGAGATAGAAGAGAGGAGCCATGCGGTCAGTTGAAAAATGCAGCGTATCTGTCAATAACCGCGCGACCCGGGTGAATTTTACGACGGGAAAACGTGGCCGGCTGTTTTAAATTGAAATTCATCGAAAAATTATTAGCCATTGAGACGCACGGGTTGCAGTGAATCGGCCGCGGCCTACGGCCGGCCAGTTTCACGTTCGAATCGTTGAAAACCGATTCGATGAACGCGAACTTTCTCGCCCGCGCCTTAACCCCATGTTAGCACATGAACGACTTTTTAATGTACTGCGTGCCTCATACGTCTGCCGCTTTTCGAACCGGAGAAAGAGAACGTACGGTTTCCGGGAAGTTATACGATATTAGATAGTGAAATACTACCCCTGAAGAGAAGTTTTAGTTTAGATAAAATGTAGAACTAAGCGACAATTATTGAAACCGTTGAACTATCGTATTTGCTTTCGTTTTGCGATTTTAATTAATTTCCTGTCGAATTTCGAGCGGTTAGAGGATTTTTATCGGGGCGGCGGATGGTCCCGCGGATGGTACAAAATAATTTGGCGATACGTTTTACGATGAGGCGGAGTGCTTTTCCAATGTACGACTGGTCGACCGGCAATGACCGCGGCCAAGAGGAATAACAACGGGGAAAGGACGCGGCGTAGACGTCGTGAACGGTTTATAGCGCAAACATCGCCCCGAAGCACCGGGTGTATTTTGCTTGGAGATCTTCTCGACTCTTGACCAGACCGATCGATCTTTTCTCGCTGAATAAACACCTGCACTCTGCCCCCGGCCTTTGCCCTCAGATTGATATAAAACGACCTCCGTCTATATGCACCTGCAAAGATATTTCCACCGCTGCGGTCATCGCCGCGAGTGTTTGCAAATTAGTTAGTTAATTGGACGTGTTCCTGCGTGCCATAACGCACCGAGATTTCTGTGCCAGGTGCTAATTCAATAAAAAAAAATTTCGCACTTCTTTCTGAATTTTATTAGAAGAGTTTGCTTTTAGTAGGTTCGATTAATGATGTGTGAAAGTTGCATGTATTTAAAAAGGTGTAGAGATACANCAACAAAGATGAGTGCCTTTGAAGTCGTTGTTTTATAATGAAAGGTTGCTGTTTAAAATAATGCTTATTACGTAATGATCCGGTGGCAGAGGTTCCGCAGGCTCCGTAGCAATCGGCAGTGGTCCGTTTCGTTTTCAAGCTGTAATTACTTACTTCACCGAATGCCGGTGCAACGCTCAAGCTTTGTTCGTTCTCTCGTGTCGAGCACCTCGATAAGATCTCCCAGCATTTTTCCTCTTTTTCCNTCTACCATTTTCTGTTACCTATAATTCAAGAGAAACTCGACTCGCCTTACCGCCTAATCGCCCGTACTTTACCTTCTGGTTTTAGGTCAGTTTTATTTTCTCGCAAGTCGTACAAGTCCGCATGTGCCTTTATGCAAATTGCCCAATACATTTTTAACGAGTCCGATCATTTTTAAACGCGGCTCTATAGTCGTCTTACATGGGAAGGCTTTTTTGCATTAATTATGCCGGTGAACGGCGGTTCAGAATTTTGGTCTATCAGTCTTCATTTTGTTACCTCTGTGTGATTAACTTACAGCGATTAACTGGCTTCGTTAATTAAACCAATCCTGAAATCGGATGAGGCAATGCATAAGCTTCGCCGTTATCCGTTAATCTGCTCTCTAACGAGATTCCTTATTGCGTTCAATTGCCAGCATTTGCGAAATAGTTCGAATAAATTATACGCTAGGAAAATGTCGTTTCTAAACGTTTAGAAAAACGGTACTCCGATGTGAGGGAGATAAGGCCGGCGGAGTCATAGTTTATCCAAGCTTGATCGAATTTGTCAGCCTCTTATTCCACGGATTCCATGTTGCATTACTCAACTATCTCTTGGAAATCAATTATCGTAGTTAAACATTCCAGTTCCTTATAAATAGTAAAAATAATTTCGAAGTAAATTAACGTTGAATATAATTCAATACACTGTTGACTTTTATGAACGTTTCAGGATTAATATTGCATTAGAAATTTTCTATTTTCTATTCTGATAAAATTTTTAATTGAAAAATTGAATGAATCTATTTCATATAAGTGGAATCGTCCAATTTAATATTGTAGTATAAGTTTGAAAATAGTTGAAGAAAAATGAGTATCTTTGGAGTCGTTCTATCTTTTGTTGTAATTCTTAATTGAGAAATTGAATGAATCTATTTCATATAAATGAAATCGTCCAATTTAATATTGTAATATAAGTTTGAAAATAGTTGAAGAAAAATAAGTATCTTTGGAGTCGTTCTATCTTTTGTTATAATTCTTAATTGAAAAATTGAATGAATTTATTTCATACAAATGGAATTTTCCAATTTAATATTATACTCTTCTACACAAGTTTGAAAATAGTTCAACAAAGATGAGTGCCTTTGAAGTCGTTGTTTTATAATGAAAGGTTGCTGTTTAAAATAATGCTTATTACGTAATGATCCGGTGGCAGAGGTTCCGCAGGCTCCGTAGCAATCGGCAGTGGTCCGTTTCGTTTTCAAGCTGTAATTACTTACTTCACCGAATGCCGGTGCAACGCTCAAGCTTTGTTCGTTCTCTCGTGTCGAGCACCTCGATAAGATCTCCCAGCATTTTTCCTCTTTTTCCCGGGTTTTTGTAATTAGCCCAGGACCGCCACCGCACCGCCGCCGCCGCCGCCAGTGCCGGCTAATAATAGGCTCGCGTTAGTGTAAGTCAACCGCGTTTAGATCAATATCATTCCTTGTGGGTCAATGGGGCGCCACTACCACCGGCGCGGGCTCCACTCCGTGCATATGAGCTTCTAATAGGGGTCGAACGCGATTTTACCACGTCGATACTTGCCTACTGCCTTCCATAATGTATCGACCACTTGAGGAGAATTATCGTCGCCGCCTCTAGCTTCTGTCACATCCATTTTAACCGCGCCCCGGAGGAAAGGATTTTTAATGCTTTCACGTTTAGATGCACGTATTGATTAGGGATGCACGCTGAATGCGGACGGAGATAGATTACAGTCATACCGGCGCAGAGTTAGGGAAATTTATGTACATATGGATTACCGAACCCTGCAAGATTTTACAGATAACTACGACTTGATTAGTGTTTCATTCTAATAGCTTCGTAAAATGTTTAATACGATCGTATCGCACACGTTATAAAAATTGTGTGGTAATAAAATTGTATCTTCAAGATAAGCTTCATTTTCGACTCTGCTATTCAGTTTTCTACATAAATCGAACAATTCTTGAAGAGATACCAGAAGCAACGTAACCGGCGACTAATTAACCATTTCTTGATGTCCATCTCATTCCTCCGGAGAAGTTGCGGAGCCCGGGGCTAGAAATATAAAACTCGTTATTCTTGAGGGAACGATACATTTCCGGTTCCATTACAGTCCGCTTTCAACCTTCTCCCCTACGCGATCGGCAAAAAGCCGTGGGGGAAGAAGCCGCGGGGATTCCGACGCGTATCGCGATCAGAAGTTGAAAGTCACACGATGTACAGGCTGTCTTAAAAACTTGGCACCAGACTTTGCTGGCACTCGCCGTGACATGAGATAGAGGTATCAAGCGAAACGCGAGAACGATTAATATTATTAAAATAATAAGAAAGCTTTGAGTAGTGAAAAATGAGAATGGAGAATTAAAAGTAAGCTCGTCGACTGTATGTTCCGCACTTTAATTCCGCAAATCTCAATTACCTTGAAGAACACGCTGTTACAAATTGTTACTACTGAGTGGCTCGTTAGAGAGGCAAGTATTCCACCAAAAGAGAATTACACCCGCGTTTATTAAGACCGTAGGACTTTTTTACGAGTACTTGCGTCTCAAGTTTGATGCCAGCTTTTTACGAGACCCTGTAGAGAGGAGAAGTAGAATCACGGGCCGGCTAAGAGACAGGTCTATCCGGCCGTATCGTTTTGCGCCGCTGCGATCCGTATCGCGTTGTCAGCCGCGGCTCCTCGCAGCGGGCGGTTTTCCCCGGAGCAGTTTCGCGGCGAAGAAAAGCGCTTCGAAAGATCCCAATCGGCGTTTATCGCCCTAACGTCGATTAATATTCGTTTCTGAGGTGGCGCAATTAATTTGGCCACGCCGCACGCGGAGGTGTTGATCACGCGAGATCCGTCATCACAGATACCTTCATATCTTCCATAAAAAAAAAAATATTAGAACTTACTATTGATTTATTAAATATTTCGCCTTCTGTCTGTTGACTTGAAACATTATTAACGAAACGAGTCGGACCGTCCCATGAAATTGGACGTTGTTGTCGTCTTCAAGTACGTGACCCGGCCGTTTTCAAGTTAGTTAGAAAATGAAGATCGCTGAAAGCAGCTAGCAAATGGCTTTGAAACCGGTCGTTTTATCTACAGTAGTAACAAAGCGAGCTCGTTTTACAGTGAACTAACTTCGACGGATATACAAACGAAGCCGGTAGTTTCGCGAAAACGCGCGGCTTCCCGTTCCGCCGTTGTATTTGATCGTTAATCTTGAGGCCGTAGAGTGTCCTCGACTTTCGGTATCTGTGCCGTTGCGTCGGGGTCGTTGGCTCCCTCGGTAACGCGTCGTCGTGTGTCGCTCATTGTTTCACTGTGACAACGACCCCTCGCGAAAGAGGTCGAAGGGAAGAAAAAGAAGAGTCACGAATTGTTAGTAAACAGAGGGGTGTGCGCGCACCGTGTATGACGGCGAACAGCAGTCGAATCGTTGCTCCGATTTGCGTTTGACATCCGCTTCATCGCGACAACCCGCCGCCGCACGGCGTACGCCCGCGCGGCTACGTACATCTCCGTGTATGCGCTACTCTCTTTATCCGCTAACGAAGCGACGTATTAGTCGCTAATTAATAGCGGATCCTTATGAACACGTATCAGCGCTCAGTTTCTGATCCCGGGAACTGTCTCGTTCAAGTCTCAAACACGGGAATTGCGCTCGCGTCTAATTAGAGCTCTGCGTTATTGCCTCCGAGCCGATAGTTGTTAATCCTCCTGAGGACTATTACTTGTCTTAAGCTTCACAACGACGCAATACGCGCAATTAGTCTTCCATTCAGTGAAGGCGAATGAAAGCGAGTTAAAAATTGACGATTAGAAATTTTGTTGTGCGATGAAACGGGGACGCGTCGGGGAGAGGCTCCTGAAAATTTATTGTACGGACGGCGAAATCGAAATGGAAGGCTCGCATGTCGCCGGGTCCGAGAAACGTATTAAATCGAAACTGGAAGTTCGGGTGAGTCTACGTTGGTCAGCCGGGAAACGGCGCGACGCGGCGGGGTCAAAAGTTCACGGAACTTGAGCGTTTTCGACTTCGGAAAGTTCCCGCTGTCCCGTAGTCGTTCATCCGGAAACGATTACAGCGGCAGGGATTATTGCGAGCTCTGTTTGCAGCTGTCGCGATATTCGCAGTGATTCGAGGGATCAAGCGAGTTGATTAAGGGATGAAACTATCTTAATCTCCTGTGCGTTCCTCAGTCGAGAGTAAAGATACTTTGACGACTGAATAACTCGAGTGTTTGCAGATCGTTTCTCGCGTACTTTCAGCTTTAATGGAACCATCGACAAGTGAACATTTCTTGTTTAACGTCCGAAGAATTAACGAAATGACTTGTGCATAAATCAAACTACAAATAGCTGTGAAAATCTTCTGCGACAGATTTTTGGAGAAGCAAAGTTCCTTCCTTACTTTATTTACATTCTTACAAAATTTATTCAGACATTAAATTGAAGTCTCAGATTAAACATTGGGACCATTATTTTTTTAGAATTAAATACCATGGGGAACGAGTTAATTTGTGCATTCTATTACANAAGTTGTATTTATTATTATAATTAGTTAAAATATAGTGTAATAATTAAAAAAAAATCAGAAGTGNGGAACCATCGACAAGTGAACATTTCTTGTTTAACGTCCGAAGAATTAACGAAATGACTTGTGCATAAATCAAACTACAAATAGCTGTGAAAATCTTCTGCGACAGATTTTTGGAGAAGCAAAGTTCCTTCCTTACTTTATTTACATTCTTACAAAATTTATTCAGACATTAAATTGAAGTCTCAGATTAAACATTGGGACCATTATTTTTTTAGAATTAAATACCATGGGGAACGAGTTAATTTGTGCATTCTATTACAGCAGCTCGGAGCTCAAACATTTTCGATGACCTAGAATTTAGTTCCTTTAGTATTCAATTAAGCAAGGTACACCATCGCGTCCAATCACATTGGGTTGCGCATATAATCTTTAAAATTTCAACTCAATTTTAATCTGAAATTATGTTTACTCCTTCTATACTCAAACCTGTAGTGTCGTTTATTTCTTTACTGTCAAAGCATCACGATTCAACTTTTTGTTACAAGGATAATAATCCTTGAGAAATTGTTCATTATTATTCATCATTAAGCAGTTATTGTACGCGATTAAGAATAAGTAATTTTCATTGAGGAGAATCTGTTCTGACGGTCAACGTCCACCGAGTAAAGATTACCGCGTGCAGCGTTTTTTGCGCCGGAGGCGGGGAAAGGATTCTATAAATATTGGAATTAAACGATACGAACGAGACGTTGCGCATATATTTCTTTCTATAATCCGCAGCTTTACGCGTGCACTGCATGAATGGCAGTGCATTATGTAAAGTCTAGGAACCGTGCTCGAACCAGACGTATTAAAACGTACGCTTAAAGACTCAGAAGTCGTGTCCCGATATTCCTGCCAGGATAAAAGCGGCCGGGTGGTACCCATACGTGTAAGGCAACAGCGGCTGAAGTAGCAGTAATAATACGTTACGGTAACATCGGCATTAAGTCTGAAATAATACCAACCGGAGCACCGGGGTATTTGTATTACTTAACATACTGGAGCAGCTTTAATCGTTTAAGCACAATACAGTTCCACGGCGCGAGGGCTACCAACGCAGTCCATATCCTTTTACTAATTGATCTATATTTGTTCAATAATGAACTTAAGAGAGGGGCGGTGCCCTATCCTAATGCCCGGCAACCTATTAACGCGTTTAAACACGGTTTATTTGTCACGTGTATTTCGGCCCTTATCCCCTGACAAAGGTCTGGCACGCTTTCCATAAAATGGAGATTCGTAATCTCTCTTTTTCACTCCCCGCATACGAGATTCTTCACGTTGTCCTGGCCGAAATAAAATATTTGCTCGCCACGCGTTGCTCCTAGTTATTAAGCCAAATATTCAGCCTGATTTTCGAGGTGAAATAACAGCCCGCGTAAAAATTGTAACAATGGCCAATATTTTAGCAAAATATAAGTCAATTTCATGGCCAATATATATGCCACATATTGGACATATTCCGCTAGGTCACGTTTAGCAAAATGTTAGAAAGTAACCCAGTAACATTTTGCCAATATCTTTCCAATACTTTTACAAAATAATTGAAGTACATGTCGTCAATATTTTGGCAACACTTTTGATCTTTTTTTTAATTATTACACTATGTTTTAACTAATTGTAATTTAATAATAATTTAATAATAATAGAAATATTTGTTATGTAATAGAATGTGTCAATAAAATAGGAAAAACAAAATAATATCATTGTATAATTATAATAAATTTGTAAATTATATAAAAAGTTGTATTTATTATTATAATTAGTTAAAATATATTGTAATAACTAAAAAAAAAAATCAAAAGTTTTGCCAAAATATTGGCGACATGTATTTTAATTATTTCGTAAAAGTATTGGCAGAATGTTGCTAGGTTACTTTCTAACATTTTGCTAAATGTGCTCTAGCGGAATACGTCCAATATATGGCATACATATTGGCCATGCGATTGGTTTATATTCTGCCAAAATATTGGCCATTGTTACAATTTTTATGCGGGAATATCAAAGTGCGCGACTGAAAACTTGATTCATATCTTTAATTGTAAATTTGTATAACGTAATAAATGGTTTGAACTGTAATTTTCTAAATTTATGTTAAATACAGTTACACTTACATATGAGAAATTTGCTTGTCCATGTGCTGTGACCCGCGTTAATTTCGAATCAGAGATAATCGGCGTGCTTCGTTTCCGACCAAATTAACTAATTCGAACGGTTAAAGGTCAGAGGCAGAACACGTACGTGTGTGATCACAAACGGTGGGCAGGTAAGAAGCAACGTTGTGTACGTGACGGTGGCACGACGGTCTACGTTGTAATTACCTATTAGGTTGGCTAATGCGATACACTTTATAACCGGCATGAAGCCTTTTAACACGGCGGCGCACACAACGGAGTGTACGCGGAGAAAATTACTATCAAGTATCGCGGAGGCTGGCTTCCTAATATTAATGCTCCGCATCGAATATCAAATAATCCAATTATTTATCCTCGGAGGGGCCCGCGGAAGATCTCTGATAATCACCGGAGAATGATTAAATTGGTTAGCAAAAATTGAGCCATTATTCAGTTACCAATTTAACCGAACGCCGAGGGATGAATATTTTGTGCAAAGAAACTAGACACCGTTATTTATTCAAAGTCGGACGTAAGTATAGTTGTCTGTTAGTCTGAGTCTATTGCGAATATGAAAGGTCGAAAAATTCCGCGCTGGAGGCACGCGGTGTTTGGAGTCGAAATCCTACTCGCAGGTGCGCGCGGATTACATTTGCTCCAAAGTGCTTTTACGATCGGAAGAACAGGTGCATGAAAAAATAATGATCTCGTCACAAAACGGGCAGGGACGGAGTGAAACGAGACGGGAAAAGAGAGGAGAGAGAAAAAAAAATGGGAAAGAAAAAATAACGGTGAGAATGGGTTCGACGGCGCGCGGGAATTTCGCAAAGGTTCTTTAATGAAACGAAAATCGCGCGACGATTCCGGGGCCGGTCGATATGTCGCTGCCATTAGCGTTGAAATTTTTCCAATTCGTCGTTCGCTCGTTTGTATCCCGCTGAGCGTCGCGGCTTCGTCGACCATCCGTCAGCTCCGCCGGCTCGAACTTTTTATCCGGCCACCCGGTATTATTGCATGCCGGATATCAATCACTGCCGCTAGCATTATTGGGTCGCCACTTTTTCTACTTATTTGCTTGCCCGAAGGACGCTACCCTCGATTTCCTCCACGCACGCGGTATCGATTTTTTGGTTTGCCGGACGCGAAGAAAATATCTATCCGGCCCCGCGTGCATTTTCTGGCCCTTAGTCTCGTCATTTAGAACCGCGACGTCCGTTGGGCGTGCGTAATTAACGGGGCAAACTATAAATAACATCGGCCGGAAATGATCAAGAAAGACGAGCTTCTCACAGGGATTGAGATATATATCTCGCTCCGGCTACCGGAATAATACTTGTCTAGCCGGATACACCCGTAAATCAACAGATGTAGTCGTTCGCGAACACCGTTGTCCGTGGGCTCGAAAAGAACTGTACAAAGGGCGTGGAAGAACGAATGGAGTATCGGAGCGTCGGTCAGGCCGTGCGGGGGTGGGAAACCGGCGGCGGCGCGGCCGTTTTGACAGCGGTGGCAGCGGCGGCTTTCATCAATATTAACGGCGCTTTCCGTCATTGTAAACGGGCTCGGTGGTCGAACAAAACGCAAAATAATGCCGGTCGTAACGTCACACAGCCTGGCGGACCATTCACCGTCGTGTCGCGTTCGCGTTCGCCCCCCTTTTCGTTCGACCCTTCCCGGCCGGCGGCGCCGCCGCTAAATCATAGTTTGCATCAGATTAAGCATGATTTCGGAAACACCGGTTCGATTCGCGTTACCGTGGAATCTAGAGCCCGTACGCGTTAACCTACTGCCACGGAACCGACGTTTCGACGTTTTACGAGGATATGATTATTTATACAGGGAGGCTCAGCGGTTTCCAGCCTGGTCCTGTTTGATCATTGCTGATTCATGACGGCCGTCGTTAAAATTGCCGAACGGTTATTAGAACAGCCGGCATATTTTCGACTTTACTGGAAATCTTGTATCAATATTTAATCCAAGTGGTTAACAGTTAGAAATAGAAGTTAGGACAGGATTAACTCTGTATTTTTATACTAAATCAGTCAATCCTATTTAATTGCTTGATGCTTTCGATTTTATCATTTTCTTCTCGTATATCCTGTCTTTTTTTTAATGAATTGTGCATGATAAATAAATGAGTTCTATGTAGATAAGTTACCAATTCCTGTCATTAATCATAAACGCATTTGCAGAAGTCCTGTTAATGGTGAGAAGATATTGATTAACTATCTTGTACATTCTCTGTGCAACTTCGAACGTTTGAGTAATGACTTCATACTGAATTAATTTCCATAGAATCAACCCCCATTTTATTTCGAATTGTGATGCTTTAAATTGTGATTATCATGTTGAAGTGTAAATGGGTAGGTAGAGACTTTGATTCTGTTCACACGCCACAAACGCGTGTTCGATCACAAACGATAGGACTAGGATCCACTAGATAAAGGTACATACCCTCAGCCACCGGCACGCATTTGTGGCAACAGGAACCAAAATCAAAGAGACTGTAAACACCGTGTATGCTTGTTCAATCGTTAGATAGCATTAGATTACACACAATTTCGACAACGGTATTCCAATCGAATATAAGCGTAAATCCGTTATAGTACTCCTGTGGCTTCGTAAGAATTCTAAAGGAAATTATTGGGTTGGCAACTGAGTGATTGCGGATTTTAGATAAGAAATCCATCGAAATCCAATATTTAATTTTCTGTGCCTAGTAAACAAGAAATGTTAGATCAACCTTGTAAAATATTGATTTTATGTAAATTATATAAACGTTGCAACATAACGTTTTATAAATATTTAAAAAATAATATTATAAAGTATGTAGTTTTTAATGTTGCGTGCAACTTCATTATGAAGTAATATTATTAAGTAATATTTTTTATCTTTGATCATGTTACTGAAAAACGTTATAGTAACCTTGTGGCAATGATTTCTTGCTTACTGGGTGTTTATTCGAATAATTTTTGGTCTCACGTTGTCAGTAAAAAATGTGTGGTTAATTGCCGAGCGAAGGCCTATGGCCGCAATCAATAATTGTTGCGTGTTAACTGAACTACACGACGTTTGAACGTTTCCGAATCGAAAGTTTCGAAGTTCCTAACTCGCCGGCTAAACGACAACACAGAGCTAATACATCGGGCTGACGCGACGTCGGAACTGTTCTAATAATACTGCCTAAGTATTTCGCAGAACAAAGTTCAGCCGGCAACGTTTTAACAATACCAATTACCGATCACGCCCGGGCATATTGAATCTAGATTTTGTAATGCCCACGGCAATTGCACGCAGCGGTAGCTGTTTTAGTGGCAGCCGTGCGTTTCACGGTAAGGCGATTATTCGATTTGCGCGTAGGTATCGTTAAACGGAACAATCGCGATTATGAAATGGTCTCGGAACAGGGCCGATTATGATATCAACAAATGGAAGTAGAATAGCTCGCTCTCCTCTTGAAACTGATAACGAGCCAAACTCGCGAAACACAATGGAGCAATTAATCATCAATGCTCCCAAGTTCTTCGATGCGCCACCGCCGCCGCTCGAACGAACGAACGATTTCGAGTTTCTAATGCAAATCAAATCTCATTGAAACATCGGTTTCTCGATACAGAAACTCGCATGCACGTTTCAAGTGCTCCGAGTTCACTGTTCATTTCATTATTCCAAGTTTTTCAAGCTGCAGTCGTCAAGTACGTTTTTATTTTTATGTAGTCAAGTAAATATATAAATTAACGAATAGTACGGAATATACCGGCTGGGTACAAAAAATGAACAGGAAGGTTTGGTGCGAAATATTGAGAACTGTGTTACTATAGGGATAGTAACCGGCGGGGTGGTCCGAGTCAGGAGGCAGTGAAAATGAAAAAAGCGTTTGACACAAGGTAATTCGGACGGTCCGCGGAGCGCGTCGCGTCGTTTAACGCGGCGCTGTTTTTGTTCGGGAGGGTGCAAAATCGCGGAACAAGCCGGCGCTAAGCCACGCGCTGTGCGCCGGGGAATTAATTTTCCCGGCCGTTGGCTGTCCTTGCTCGCGAGTAACGCGCCGGACCGTATCAGGTGGACGCATTATTTACTGTCAGCCAATTAACATGCCGCCACGATCGCGAACGTTTCACCCCCGTTGTCGTGCGGACGGGGAATCGATCGGAACGGGGGCCGCAGTCGGCCCGTTTTCGTATTACAGAACAACCCCCTTGCCGCCCCCGCGCGCGCGCGAGCGACCGCCGCCGCCGCTTCGCTTCCTTTGCCTCGTATAACTACCGCGGGGGCAAAATTGCACGGCGAGTGATAATATCGGACTCGTGTTTCAGGCACGCTATCCTGAATCGCGGCCGCGGAGAGAAATAGCCGATAGAGCGGCTCGTAGACGGCCCATCCGCACCCTCTATCCACCCGAAGCGGGGGCGGACCGAGCCCCAAGGCACCGGCTTGCCTTGATAGTAAACGAAATTCACTCCGTTTCGTTTCATCGTATTCGTTTCGATTCGATCGTTCGAAATCCACTTCGCTGATTGTGATCATACGTTCTATCGTTTGTAGAAATCTCTCAAGATTGCAGTATTCTCAGATGTAAACATTCCCGCGAACGCTATTTTCTAAAAAAACATTTTTTCTTGCTTAAAATTCTTAATTTTTAATTCATTTCTTATTTAGCGCGGGGTTGTATGGTAATTAGGTGCGTGAATAAATTAAGACTATACCGTTTGCCTATTTTATTTGAAATTCATAGAAGTCGACGCGTGCAATAATTTAAAAGCAACGTGTTACGCGTAGATTAGAATTGACGATTACACCAGAATAAGCAGTTATAATATTTAGAAACTGCTCGTTAGTAGTTCAAAAGGACAATTAGCATTTCTTTATCATACCCCGTTATACACAACATTATTTGCATATACTTTAATAGTTTCTAAATAAATCTAGACCAGACGTAATTTAAGTATAACGCTAGAGAGATTATGGACACTACGAGCAACTCGCTTTTATATTGAAATTTTTCTACGAAATATGTTCATATTCCCGCGTCTGTGTTTACATGTACGCAACTCCACAGTCCGGAATTTTTATTCAATGAGACATAAAAACGCGGGCGCGAGAAAATCAAGAAGTTATCTTCCACTTCGAGAAAAATGTATGCAAACCCGCGCGGCACTTATTATTTTCGTTGTAACGGGAGAACGCCGTTACAGTTTCTGACTCGCGTTCGAGAAAATCATTTACGTTCCCTCTAGCTCCTGATACTTTATATTTATGCCCCTGGAAGCATAAAGAACGATGCCCTAAAAGCATTGAGAACCCCCGCCGCTTTACAGCCGCATTATGTATTCAGGAATATTATTGAACAATAGCCGGGCTCCATTTAAGTGAACGCTTCGTGAATAAGATAAACTTTATTACTCTGTTATTTCTTTATTCCTTCTAATGAAGAAAATGAAAGGAGTAAGTTGAAATGCGCAGTACAATCTTACATAGACTAAATAGAGATGTGCTAATAATTTGACGTAAAAGCAGGTTCAAGTCGTTCCGAGTAATTCTTAATAAATAGCATTAATTTAAGGAGGTTCATCTGGTACATAGCAAGTCAAATGCAAGTTATAGAAAAGGGGAGCTTGACTAGCATACATGTTAATAACGGAGATTATCTACTGTAAAGATGCAGATTTCGTTTGTTGTGTTTATATATTTCTCGATTCATAGTCACCCAATCTATCTAAATTTGCAATTAAAATATTCGTTAAATGTTTCTCTTTAATATGACATAAGTTTCATTCGAAACTGTCTGTCAATACCTAATAAATTAACGATAGAAGTCTGGGAAATCACTCTTCTCATATGACTACATGTAAAATTGTAAAAAATATTTATATTGATATCTCATCATTAAGGTATTCAAATGACTTAAAAATTTGTTTGAGGTATCCTGGTATACTTTTGTAGACTATCCAATTTTGTTTTGGTGATCTATCTGTTAATTCCTTAACCGGATGAACCTCCTTAAGAGGATAAAAGTAAATTTTTATACACTGTTTTAAAAATACGCATTTCTCGAATTTTCATATTGTTCAGAAAACGAGTAGAATAATTCCGTGATATATCGTCGCATCCACCAAAGCATTTTGCAAACTATAAACGGTCGAATAAAGTTCCAGGAATGTGTATGTTAATACCTAATAAATTAGCGATAGAAGTCTGGGAAATCACTCTTTTCATATGACTACATGTAAAATTGTAAAAAATATTTATATTGATATCTCATCATTAAGATATCCAAATGACTTAAAAATTTGTTTGAGATATTCTGGTATACTGTTATAGACTATCCAATTTTTTTTTGGAGATCTATCTGTCAATTCCTTAACTAACTTCCTTAAATAAAGTAACAAATCCCATCGGAATTTTCGATTCGCCGTCTCCAGCTGCCGTCAGTTTCATATTTTCAACGTGCACGTAGACACACGGCCCGCGCGAATTTTACAATTACATAGTATATGCAGCCGGGAGCGTCGACACGTTCCTTCTCGTTTTTCTATCCCATCCGTCCGGGTTGCTTCGCCCCGTCCGCCGGACATCTATCGCTGATCAATGCCGTCTATATTGTCACGTCTCATCGTTTTCTACCGTCCTCCATTTTCATTCGCGTCGCGGTGCAGTTTTGCAATTTTCTTTATTTACCGTCCCGGCAATTCGGAAACTGAGTTTCCGCTCCTGTGCATACAGCGCGACGTATGTGTGCGCGTATATCGCGAGGAATTACTGTCTGTCTGCTCTGATTAATGCGGACAGATTCGGAACGGCGATGCTATTGGCCGGGGAGCCGGGATACGTTAGAGAAACACGTCGCAGTCGGCCGGCGGCGTGACAAGATGACGCGAGAGCCAAGGAAACATTGACTAAAATTTATTGTACCGTGTAAGTCTCAATTTGTGCGGGATGTTTTAGAAGAGCAACACGTACGGATCGACAGGTGCAGCGGTGACCGGTCTCGCGCGTTGACACGTATGCACTGCACTTCGTTTTGCTCATAAAGTTTTCATCCCCGCGCTCCGTCGCATTCATTATTCAGCGCGATGTTGTCAGAGATGAAGGCGTATCAGAATGTTGCGCGTTCAAATTTACTAAAACATTTACGCCTTCGCCGGGGACATAACTCCCGCGGAGCGGGGGGGGGGGCGGCGGGGGGACGAAAGTAACGTTAAGTTTGACTTGGGGGCTAGAACTTGCAAATCAGAGCGTCTCTG
Source organism: Ceratina japonica (assembly GCA_019453355.1). Taxonomy (NCBI): domain Eukaryota; kingdom Metazoa; phylum Arthropoda; class Insecta; order Hymenoptera; family Apidae; genus Ceratina; species Ceratina japonica. The sequence continues at coordinate 54,178 of SMSR01015590.1, read as the reverse complement.
AAAGTCGCTGACATGAATGTTTTAACAACTCGCAGCAAGCAGGCAAGCAAGCTCTGAACATTCCGAGAAGTCAAACTGAAGGCTTGAATACGTTGACAGGTCGCTGTAACCATAACGCCCCGGGAGGAGGAGTTCAACTGTGACCGTGGCGCAAGAGTTTGAATAAGACTACCAGTTTGTACACTTTAAACTTGCTAAACTGTGTACATTTGGCTGGCATTAACAAGGCGTAGTATCCTATTTTACTTTTCACTTCGCGTCTTGGAAACGTCGCTTCTCATTTATAGAACGGTTGTTACTTTTCCTCGCTCTGCCTACTCTCATTCTCATTCATACTACTTGAATATATTAATGTAAGCACCGGGGAGGAATTATGGGACTTTGTGTCGCGCGAAAAGGTCTGCAAGTTTTTTTGTTTTAAATTTATTTTCAGAATTTAGCTGAATTTTTCCCAGCAATATTTAATAATACATTTTTATTACATGTTATATATTTATATTACATGGCCTCTTCGGTAGTATAAGTATGAAGTTCTTTCTCTCATTCGAATGATTACAATAATTTTATTACGCCGTTCGTATTAAATGTTAAAACCTAGTTATACGTGATATTCGGCATAAATTCTAGCGAAATGCATTAAGCATTTTTCAGCAGAGCGATCCGCTGGATTGAATACGTAATACCCGTTATTCCCTGTCGAAAGGGCGTTGCTTCACACTTACACCATTCAACTTGCAATCGATTCGCTTTAAGCAAGAACTCGGGCGGTTCCGCGTCATGGAAATAAAAAATGCGATGTTGTTTGTCGCTTAAGTTATAAAAAATTCATGAATTCGCTCTTCACATTAAATCAAACCAATCCACTGAGAGATTTTAATAAAATTGTAAAACTGTTTAATCAGTATTTTTTTCTTGAGCATAAGTATGAATCTCGAATATACAAATATAAAACTAAATGCTTTTGTATATCGAATTACAAAGCGCGGATAATAAATTATAGTTTCTTGTGTAGAATGTAAAATATTTATGAAGGGGAGAAGATTATACACAGATAATATCGAATATGTGCATACTTCATGAGGCAGAATTTATAATATCCGAATATACGAACGCACTGTTTGATTAAACCGTACATTGTCAACACGATCGTATCAATAATCATCCACGTTAATTATATTTATGATTTCGAAATGTTCAAAGGTTATTATTCATTACTTTACGTACGTACACTGTCAAACACAAACGAATAAACGTGCTTCGATCTTGTTCCCTACGTACAAAATATAGTCTATTGCGCAATAAATTTTTATACATCTTCTCAAAACGGTCCCCTCATCGTAATTGCTATAAACTGGCTGCATGCCGATCGACGTAACCAATAATTTGTCTCAATAACGTACAATTTCTTCGCGCGNTTCCCTACGTATAAAATATAGTCTATTGCGCAATAAATTTTTATACATCTCAAAACGGTCCCCTCATCGTAATTGCTATAAACTGGCTGCATGCCGATCGACGTAACCAATAATTTGTCTCAATAACGTACAATTTCCTCGCGCAATTAATGATCCCAATTTATGAAAAGTGATTGGAGCTCGTCGCCTCGGTTCGATCGACGGAACACTTTCGCGGTACGAAAGTAATTCGGGGCGCGTCGCGAATCAGCGAGCTGCTCGGCGGGAGGCGATCGTCTATCGATCTCGCCGCGATCAACTTTTCACGGAATCCTCCCGGGCGGAGGCGGTCACGGCGGAGCTTCGCGGTCGGCGTCAGGTAAAAGCCCCGGCGCGCTTGAGCTTCCCTTTCACGACCGCTTTCATCGGCTCATCGAGCCGCGGCGTTTCAAAGTGGACCGCCGCGACACAATGGGCCCTGCTTACGCGCCGCGGAGGAACCGAACGAGCCAAAGGCGCCTCGGAATCGTCGTGAATGCGAGCCGATTCAGTCCTTTCGGGAAGATTTCCTCCCGTGGATCCGCGACTAGAACGGGATCCGCCATTCGCGCCGCCCGCCCCTCGCGCGGATATTACGCCAGGATCGCGTATAACGACTTCGAAAAGGGATGGCGGAAAGTAGAGGAGATGAGCGAGGAAGGGAAGATCGAGCAGGCCGGATCGGGGCGAACGAAAAGAGTCCTCTGATTTATACCATAGTCTTTCATGTCTGGATTATACGACCGTAATAACTGGGACTCCGCCGGAATCGGATTATTATCTTAAAAAGAAAGAGTCCAGAGTGGGTCGTAAACACACCCACTTTTTCAATCTCCTCGAAATTGAAATTATTAATCCATTAGTGTCATCAAAATATTGGATTGGCAATTAAATGATTGCGGGTTTTGTCGATGAATTTTTTATATAAAATCCGCAATCACTTAATTGCGAATCCAATACTTATGCAGAAAGAATTAATACGAAGTGCTACTTATTATCCATTAAAGTCTCGTTTGAATACTTAAAACAGGGGATAATTATCAGACGTCGTACGGATGCTGGAATAAAACTAGCATCGCGCGTTTAGCAAGAAAGGGAATACATACATATATCACGTTTGCCTCCGTAGAGGAAACAAATGTCCCGGGATTAAAATCTCCACTTTTTCTGGATTAATATGTTCAAGAAAGGATTCTACGCTCCGCCTCGTAATTCATTCGTCGACTCTTTTCTAATTTATAGTACTTCCAGTTATCTTCGCAATCTTGGAACGTGACTTTTGTTAAGTGCCCGGGCGAGGCTTCCGAATATTTTAATCCGCCAGACGTTCCCCTGTAACTGTGTCGTATAATATTCACAAGAGTAATTCTAGAATTAGAACTTTATAATTATTCCATGTCGCTCAGCAATAAGGACATTCACACGTGATTTTGAAGCGAACTTCCATTAAGGATGTGGATCATTTATTGCACAAGAACTCGGAGACAGGTACACGTGTAATAAATTACAGGAAACAGAATACAATATAAATATATTTCATTTCGTAATTTAAAACATGATACAATATTCTGTCTCCATTCGATGTAAAATAAAAAAAATGCCTCGGGCGCATCGCGCGGCCGCACGCGCAGTCATCAATGACAATATATTAATTACAAGCCCGCGAGCTCCTAGTTACCGCGACTCGACGGATGACACGCAGGAGAGGCGTAGTCCTTTCCTCTTCCTGTTGCTGTTCTCTTGTCACTCTCGGAAAAAGGCATCGTTCCCAACGGGGCACGGGGGTGTTCATGGAAATTGAACGCGTTCGTCTTGGAGTCGCGCGTTTCCCGTCTCCCGGTTCCCGTTTGGGAATTAAATCTACTTAGGCGGCTGTTTTCCTTGCAAATTGAGGTTCCCCCGCGTTAAAGGCGTCGCGGCGCGGCACGACGTTTCGACGAAATTCGCCTCTTCCTCCCCCGGGGAAACGGATGAACTCCTCGGACGGAAATGAACTGTTCCCGGAACGATTCCCGTTCCTTCGAAAGGTCAAAAGTCCACGGCCGGACAATTAAACTGTCTTGAAAATATCGATTCTGATTTTAGCGCCAAAGCAGAGCAATAATTTAATTGAGCTCGGAATTCGTAAAAATGTCTCTCGTCATTTATTCAAGTACCATTTCGCTTCTAGGTACTATTTTCACGTTTGACTGTGCTTTTCGTTATCTGTTCAGAAACTCGTGAATAGGAGTATTGGCAGAGAATTAAGGACGAAGCGCGCGGTCGTTTCTGAAGGGAGCGCGAGTAACGGCGGATCGATAATTAAACAGGGCCGAATGTTTCGCGAATACGCCGGTGACAGGGGGAAAAGCGACGAGTTCCTTTGTGATGCGTGTACATCGGGGACGTCGCGTGAATGTGCGTCGCGTATAGGACAGTCTGAAATCGCCCTCGCGTGATTTATAGGGCACGACTTCTGCCGCCGTCCCGGTGTGTATCCAGGCCGGTTTCTAATCAACGCACGTGTAGCTATGACACCCAAGAGCACAGTTGCCTGTGCCCCCGCCATTTTTTAACAACCAGGTCATTTTCTTTCGCGTCCGCCGGTGTCCGGGTTTAAGTTACGTCGCTGATCCAATTTCCCGTTTAAAACACGCGTCAGAATATATTAGGACATTTTACTAATTGATCAAACTTTTTTTTTTTAGACCTCGCTGTGCACGTACTTATTATTTTTTACGAGCGACGATATAACGAGAGAATTATGTATTTCTATAGACTTAAGATAAAATGCGTGTCAACGGGGAAGCGGGGAGATCGGTATCCCGGTAAAAGGTACGACTCCCTACCTTTGTCAACCCCTTATCAGGAACACCGTTTCCGATCAGCGGTACACATACATATGTATTATATATGTATCTATGTACGCGCAGAAGGCGGTCGCTGATAGTACTTTGTACGTCGATATCGCGTGTCGTAGGGCAGAAGTTCCTTTACATGCGGCAAGTTTAGGCTCCTTCCCCGGCTCACGTTTGCCCCGGCGGTGCACACGTGATCCCGCGGAGTACTTACATAGACGCCGCACACATGGACGGGCGAAATGGCACGCGTATGCCGGGCACGCATCCCTTATAAATAATGGCTGCTGTTGGCGGCGGAGTTAGTTCGCGAAAAGTAGCTTCGAAAGCAACTTACAAGTTCCGAACGATATTGCGTTATTACTCGGCTTTCCCTCGCTCTCCCTCTTTCTCTCTCTCTCTCTGTCTCTCTCTGCCTGGCCTCCAACGTGGTCTTTGATTCCAGCCGCGGGATCAGGCGGGGAACATGTTTGCGATTCTTCGGCAAGGAGTTCACAGGTAGAATCCTTGGTACGCTGTTGCTTTTGAGGCGCGCGCGTGGGCGGAGAAGTTTGTAAATCAGTTAGATTCGAAATTCATGATGCAACGGCGGGATCACGCGTGCTTGAGAACTCCTGTTTGTAACAGAATTATTACTCGGATCTTATTTAATCCCGGCTGTTTGTTTGATACTGATTTCAGTTAGCGAAGCTGATCAAAGCATTTTCCTTTCACTGGGTAGTTGCGAATTTTCCGAGCTAAATTGCTTAGAACCGCGCGTACACCGGTTAATTTGCAATAAGAAGTTCGGGAATGGTTGTTCAATAAATGAGATTTAACGAGAACGGGGACTGGGATAAAGCGTGCGGTAAAGGGAAGTGGACAAAGTGGAATTGAAGCCGGAAAATAAAGAGAACTTCGGTAATAAATAAGGTTCTGTAAGCGGAGGACACAATGGGAATAAGGAAGGATTAAAGAGCAAATAGCTGTTAAAAGGAAGAAAGCGAAATTGGAACGACAAATGAAAGGAAAATAGAAAGGGACGGAGAGGGAGCAGCAAGAGATAAATCGGTTTCGGTTAGTACAAAAATTATGAGAAAACAAAGTCCGCAGAAGGGGAGACTGGAAAATACTATTGTGTGCGGTACACCGGAAGTAAATGGCACTGAATGTGGAAAAATGGGGGAACAAACGAGCCAGTAAAACGATTTATAAATTCTTCCCCCTGGATTTAATCGTTTTTGGGGAAAAATAGATACTTCTCGCCGTTTCGAGGATAAACCATTGTGGGTAAATCACTCCATGCTTTAAAACCGGCAGGGTGAACCGTGATCGAGGGTGATCGTTATGAATGGGAATCGCAATGTCGAAGTGTAGGATTGGATAGTGATTGCCTCACGTACTGATTTCGTTCTCTAACCGACGACTGGCTATAAGCTGTGGGAGTCCATTGCCCTTAAACGGACATCCCTCTTAAATTTCTCAACGTGTGGGGAATAGCGATCATCCAAGGACACGACCATAAGGGTTCGCACCACGTCGTACGAAATCCCTCCCGAAATATGTCATTGAAAATGTTCGTACGAATATATTATAATATCTCATCGATTGATAAAATATTCTACATATATCTGTGTCATATAATTTTATAATATTTTAATATATTATTCCTATGTCTCTGATGATCCGACGTAGTCTTTCGTGTTATATTTTTATCGCGTCGCATTTCACTTTGATCGATTGTCCTGCTGCTCTCTCTTAACGAGGGAACAATTAATCCATTACGTACGATCGATGATGCCGCGACAATATTTATACACACGTTCCTTCGCGTACACACACATCAACAGCGTGTCTCAATTTGTAAAAATACGCAAACAATTTCGTTTTGTGTATCGATATTTTATGTACTGATTGTTTGCGTTAAAAATATTTGACTACAAAAATAGTCTCTCGTCTAGAAACACACAATTGTGTAAACTTAATGTTTTTCAAATGGGAATTTTTCTGAAATTAAATGAGATCCCTGTGTAATACATGTTTCGATAAACATTCATATAATTAGATAAATATCCTTGAAATTAGTCTTTTCGCATAGCATCATTTATGGCGTCACAGGAGAGCGAAACCGTGCG